>KN499624.1:16689-60992 GCA_000787155.1 Scartelaos histophorus | reverse complement strand
TATATATATATTATATATAAGGAAAATACCAACATTTGGCAAGGAATTTTTGGTAATGACAGAGCAAATGTTCCATCTGATTTATTATCTACACATTAGGTGTTCCAAGGGAGTTTTGGGCTCCTTGGCCAAAATATGCCCCTTGTCTTCTGATGCAAATCCGACAATGAAATTAGTCTTTTATTCCTAAATTAATTAATGTATTTGTTTATTAAATTGATTTCATTTTGATTCTTGTTTTGCTGCTCTGGGTACTCGATTGACAGGTTGCCAGTCATGCTAAGATCCCATATCCCATTGGTAGCGTCACGCTGCAGCACGTTGCTAATTGAGTTGAATGTGAGGCTTGTCTCTCCTCACTGAATCCATCTGTTGCCGTCGTGTCGTGGGTTTGTTCTCACTTGATGGATTCCGAGTGCTTTCTTTGTGTGTTTAACCAAGCGCTCCCGCAAAGGTGTGCTATGTGTTTTTATATCAAATGGGTGGCTGCCTTGGGGCTTGTTTAGTGTGTGATATTTGCTTTGCCCGCTGTACTGTCCCAGGGAGAAGGAACCCTCAAAACAGCACACCTCTGTTTGCCACACCATTATTTACAGTCAAACAAAACCTCTCTGGGGATATGTTTGTGGATATGCGTGGCTACCATAAATAATGATCTGCAATCAAATACAGTTTTGCAATTCTGGATAGATTTTTGGCACTGCAGATGGACCATGGCATCAGCTGTTTTAAATCGTTACAACAAATCCAGTTACTACCTTCACTGTGTAATCTTATTAACCCCTGCTGACCGCCTTCTGTTTCATTTAGTCACGAATCTCTGGTATGCTACAGATATGTAACATATACATGTTTACATTACATTATATGTAAACATAGATATTACAGACTCAATGGTTTGGAGTGACTGGAACTGACCCTTCAACGTTTTCAAGGTACAGGACCTCTTTACTCTACATTCACGCTGTACCACTCAACATTTTACTGCTGAACAGACATATGCATGGATGCTCATTTTCTGGTGGTTGTACTTGTTTTTATCAGTATGGTCCCAGTATCACTTGACTGCATTTCTGGTTTCTGGTCGATGGTTTCTGGTTGATTCTCATGGCTCACCCCCCAATGAGCATATTCATGATAGACGTATTGACATGGTTAGAGTAAAAAAACACACATTTATACTAAAGGTTGAAGGAGAAATTTGATCGATTTTTTTTTTTTTTAATCAAATACATTTTTCAGTTCTACGTTCCTTCTTTACTTCTGGTCAAATAGTTGAGCACAGTGCCTTATATCTGACTGAAGGATGAGTTAACTATATTGAATCTATTCTGAAACTAATCCACCTGCTTGGGTTGTCCAGTTGACAAAATTGAATATCTCCTTTGCTATAGGGTCATACCTGGACAACTGAGTGATTTTACAAACTTATGTTTGCAGTATGGAGTGCACATTGACATGATTTTCAAATCTACTTACAAATTAGTAGCCTACTTGAAGTAGCCTTCCTACAGTTTAGTTGAAACAAAGGAAAAAACAAAAAAGTGTCATGACTGCTTTCCTAATATAAATATTGTTTTATTTTATTTGTTTTGAGCTGTTCTCCACATCACCACACAATTGATGTACAGTAAATGTACCTTTACCTTCAGTGCCACTCCACTTCATCTGTGCTCCCAGGATATCCCTACTCCTCCCTCACCTTCCAACCCTCACTCTCCCTCACCCTTCCTCACCCTTCCTCACTCTCCCTCACCCTTCTTCACCCTTCCTCACCTTCTCTCACTCTCTCCTACCCTCCCTCACTCAAATGTTCTCGCTCAAAGTTTCAAAGATAGAAGACAGCATGTCTGTATATGTGTGTGTGATGGCACTTCACACGGCGTAGAACGTCCTTTCTTTGATATGAATAAAGTCGTGGTGCTGTTTGAATGAGCAGGTGTGAGACGCTTCTATCTCTGCGCTCTGGGAGGGGAAAGACTTCGAAGGCCATGACTGTTTGTGAGAGCTAAATTTATACAACACAAATGAGCAACTGCCTTATCATCAGTGCCTTTCACGCTCTTGTGAACTTTAGTTTATCAAATACTTTCACAGATATCCATCTAACTAGAAGATGAGTTTTTGTTTGTATGTTTGTCTTCCTTCTTTCACCTTTTTTTCATCGTGCTCAACTCCCTGGAATGTATTATCGATATAAAGATAATCCTTCAAGGCTTAGGGAAAAGACAAGAAAGTTTTAGTTACTAACCACTAACCACAACAATAACTTTGAAAGATTTGAAAGAAAAAATGTTTTATATATGTTTTGGTATGTCAGTAACATTTGCATGTGAGCTTTCAGTCATCAAACCTCATTGATGTTGCCTTATCAGCACCCACCTCTCTTGACATTGTTGTTTCCTGCTCACCTTTACTTGCCACCGACACCCTACTCTGAACACAAGTGATGCTTTTCTTACATAGTCATCTCTTATTTCAGGAGAGTTCACTGCTTCTGCGGCTGCGGCCTCTTTTTCTTTTATTTTTCTGTGAAAGACTGCCTCGATGGATTCATATCACTGGTTCTGCTCGGGCTCTGGTCTGTCCACCAAACAGAGAACCCCCTCCTCCTCTCCTCCACCACATCCAGATCCATCAGACAGCAGCAGGCAGCCTCACTGACTCCTGGCTCATTTCTCATAAATTAGTCTTACCTTGCGCACACTTCTTTCTCTTTTGTTTCGTGCGCCGACTCTTTCCATTCTCCCCATGCCCCCTTTGCCCGCCTCCAGTCTCTCCCTGGTCCTCACATTTCATTTTTCTTCCTACAAATGCCACACAGCAGTCCCTTAAGAAATGTCATTTCTGTCTTCTCCTTTTGTTCTGTAATTTCTCTATGTCCCTCCTTTTCTCCTGGGATTTCATTTCTGG
This sequence comes from Scartelaos histophorus, assembly GCA_000787155.1. NCBI lineage: Eukaryota > Metazoa > Chordata > Actinopteri > Gobiiformes > Gobiidae > Scartelaos > Scartelaos histophorus. Next base: position 58,079 of record KN499624.1, on the reverse strand, counting down.
TGTCCATGGCTCCCTCATATCTGTCTCACTGTCTCCTCGGCGCTGTCTATCTCTCTGTCTTTGTCTCTTGCGCTCGCTCACTTTATCCCCCTCTCCCCCTCTCTCTCGCGCTTGTCTCCTCACCTCCACATACACCTACAGTGCAGCGAGTGGGAATTTGACATGCCATGTTGAAATCCATTGTAGCTCATGACAGGGACAAATCTTTTATTTATGAAGGCATGAGGATGACAAAAAGGCAAGGCATCTTCTTTTAATCATTTGTACTCCAGAAAAGGTTGGGTGTCTGAGATATTTGGATAATTGGGGATATTTTTATTATTGGCTGTAAAATAATATGTTATATTTTTTACTAGTACCTCTGTGGGGTGATTTTCATACATAGATTTCTACAGAATTAAAGAAGAAGATCAAAAGTGTCCCAGGTATGCTCCCAAGTCCACAGTTCAACACCGATGCAGGTGTTTTCAATATTTATCATCACTGAGGATATATACAAACAACTGAATTTTACTCATATCTGTTATACTGTATAACAATTGAAAGTCTAATTTTGAATTCCAGTGTTTCAGTCTTGGTTTGTATTCTTTTGGTGAGGGGCAAATCTCAGCACACTGCTCCCATGTGGTCCCCAACCCAATTTGTTAGAGCTCTGACAAGAGCTGTCTGGGCCATGAGAGCACACAGGTCTCAGTGCTCAGCTTATAACACATTTGCCACTTGTGTAGAGAGCAAATATATTTATGTTGTCCAGAACAGGACACATGCAGCTCTGTTTGTTTAAGTTACATCTTATTCCCTGAATCTGAGTCTTCAAAGTACAGAACTTCTCTCCTTAAGCCTGTTGTCTGTGTTTCATTCAAACCAGAAGTGATTCTGTCCCGCTGACAAGATTTCACTGGAGAACACTTCTCTGGCGTGTAGGCTTGCAGGCACTTGTGTTCTATCAAAATGCTAATAATATCATCTGCAATATCCAGGACAATATTATTGTAGTGCTAATTGGTGGAAAAAAATGTTGATGGGAGCACCTGCCCACCCCACTACCCAATTATTTTTAATTACACTGGCTGTAATAAAAGGGAACAAATTGTGTAACGATGAGTGTTTCTTGGGCGAGGTGACAGTTGTGTTCATCTCGGCTTTAGCGTGTGCAGCTCATTTAGATGGCAAGGAGTCACTCAGAGGATTCTGCCCCCTCAGGAGAAAAACTTTTCTCCTCTAGGTTTTATGCTGCATGATTTATTCATAGCGCCACATGTCTGTGGAAGTGGTCCTGGGCTGCTTCACATGTGCCGATATGTGTTGGCCCACACCTCCTTTTCACGCTCCACAAGTTCCCTCGTCATACATGTGCGAGAGGAGGATGGATTCAGACAGAGGGATGAATTCAAGTCACAGCAAAACAAAAACTGGTCTAGTAAGGAATCAAAATAAGTAAATATTTCTTATTTTAAAATAACCTCTGTTTCCCATATTGCCAAATGAACTTTTTGAGTAGCGGTGGATTGTGAAAAAGGTAATTAATGATTTCTTTTGGGGAGTACTTTCCTTGTATGTGTCAGTTTTTCTGGCTGCCTTCAAAGTGATAATGCTCCCCGGCTGTTGCCCCCGGGGACTGCTCCATCTTATTAACTTGTCTGAGGAGACAGGCTGGAGCTGTGCTGCTGCTTTAAAGCCTTGAGGGACGGAGCAGGGCACTAAGTCCTCCCCTGTCTTCTTCTGCTGCCCCAAACATCACTTCTCTCTGTGTGCCGTTGGACCCACTCGCGCACCAACTGGCAGATCATCTGACACAAAAAGGGAATAGTTTAGAGCGCAGGGACTGTGATAAAATATAATCACTTATTCAGCGTGGCAGATCTCACTGTGAGAGCGTTTGGCTTCGCCAGTTCACTAATGTGAGTTAAAGAGAGAGGATTCTGTTAAAGAAGGCTCCTAAGAAACTAGGATCAGAGAGATTTTGTCAGGTTTGTGGTTCAGCTCACTGGCCTTCATACTGTCTGTCCTCTATAATAATCAAGAGTATCTTCACACTGTTATACACACAGGTTTATATTGTTCTTAGAAACTGAATTTTGAACATGAAATCGTGCAAATTAAGTCAGTAACTTAATTCTATGTATCTGTTCCTTATTGTTTATCATGCCACTTACCTGAAGTTGTGCCTTTAATTTATCTGTGGTTTGTTGCTAAAGTCTACCCACTAATAATCCCTCAGCCCTAATGACCCAATGCACTTGTAAACAATTAAGCTTTACCTTTATAACACGTCCATAGTATAAGGAGCATCTCTTATATAAGGCCTCAGCTGTAGGTTTTGAGAGCAGAGTGACAGGGTCCTTCCTCTTCAGTGTGCTCCCTCTCCCTTCCAGCGTCACCAGGACTGTCCTTGGAGCTTATCTTACCACTGGGTGCTACGTTTCTCCACCTCGGCAACACTTAACGGCTACCTTCACGCTGCTCTCCTGTTAGCTGTTGTCACAAGGAATAGGGTTATTTGCACAGGGAATAGGATTGACAGAGACAGAGGACATGACATGTGGACACAGCTCCATTCGGGACATTTAAACAAAGTTACTGCCTTGTTTCATGTCACTCAGCTGTTAGGCACTTGATGTATCTTTTACAACAGTCCTCACTTGGATTTCAAGTGGTCAGTTTAAATTTTTTTAAGTGTAAGATTTTTACATATGTAATTAAAAGACAATTATTAATTATACTTCTGTATGCACTAATGCACTAATGCAGTAGAATGGAGTCTGGAGAGATGTTCCTACTCTGCTTCCCTTGCCTCTCTCTACAAAACATTGCCTCTCTTTTCATTATGGCTGATTGCTGGTCACTCCTGAAATGCCATTCTACACATTTTAGTGCGTAATTTCACCATTCCATAAATCGTAATCTTATTACACCCTGTAAAATCCACATTGTAATAAAAATATTATAGTCATCACTTAGCCTCTTAAATGGCCATTAAAGCTGAGGAGACAAAATCACCTGAAACACTCCAAACCATCCCAATACACATCTAATTAAACCTGGTACTTGCAGAAAACAAAATCAATCCTAAACAGATTTACTAAATGTATACAATTTAGCTAGCATAAATTCGATTGAGCAGTTCCATTATGGCTGCTTCTCTGTGGAATGCAGTGGCATTATGGTGTCTTAATCATTTTTAACTGTATTATCATAAATGTAATCATGCCTTCATCCCTAAACTCAACAAAGTCTCAGCACACAAATACAAAGGACAGTTTCATTTCTGAGCACCAATGGATTTAACCTCACTTTGTTGTTTGTCTATTTGAGCTCATTTTGCCTTGCACCTATGTTTTTGTCCTGTCTTTCATGCATCAATAGATGGATTATACATCCCTATTTTGTAATTGAAGGGCAGGTTAGACAAGGAGCTAATTAAAATGGTTTGTCTTTTATCCGGGCTATTTTTTGCTACTGTCTTGACAAAGTGTGCGGTCGGATTTGTGTTGTGTGTGTTTGTTTTGTCCTCCTTTGTCCTCCAAGTTAATGTTGTTGATGTGGCACTTACGGAGGACATGCAGACCTGCTGACAAAAACACTGATAGCAACGCACTCACATCCTCGCTCAGGAAAAGGGCCACTTATCTGACATACCAGATAGGCTGCTGGGCTTTTTATATTTGGTAGCACCATCAAACTGGTAGGTGATATGGCATAGTGTTTAGATTATATGTTAATAGTACTGGAAGTGTCTTTGCTAATTCACATTTTTGTTCAACCTTGTTCATTCCTATGGCTGTTAAATCCTAGTGTAACTCTTGCCTTTGTATCTGTTTGTTGGTTTTATTGTTAATGATTAAAAATGACAAATGATTTTTTTTTTTGTTTTCATGAGTGGGCAGTGTGAGAAAATTGCATTTTTATGGTGATCCAATTTGACCAGAATTGGTTTAAAATGGTTCTGGTTTTATTAAGGCTCTTTAGGACAGTGATTGAACAAATATTTAGTTTAGTAATCTGAAATTGCATATCGCTTTTTAAATATTCTAAGGATTTTCTTTCTTTTGAGATTCATTTGATTAATATGCACTGTGTTTGAAAGTAGTTCATCTCTCTCTTTATATGTATATGTAAAATATTACATACTGTAACCACAAAAGTCTAATTGTTATATTTTTACTCTAACCCTCACACATATTTTGGCTTTTTATGGTAGCCCAGCCGTTAACACACAAGGATTAGTGTGTCATGAGGAGAGTTTGCAGTTGCTGCTGAGATAATGCTAGGGCTCACACAAAGTACAATATTGTGCGGTGCAGCAGGTTGGTTCCCAGCTGGCAGAGGCTGACCACACCAGGATTGTAGTATTGCCTGAAGCCACAGGAAAATTGGAATGACTGTGGCAAAGTCATGGATCCGAGGTGCGAGCGAGAGCCATGTGTTTGTGTCTGTGGGTCTGCGGGCCAGTCCTCATTATAGCACCCGGTAAAATATTACAGTGAGCTGACAGTGTCTAAGTGAATTGTCCAGGGCAGGTTTGACAGGCAGGGGAAGGCAGGCAAGATTATGATGGATGATGACAACATGCGGGTGCAGAAGGGGCTCTGATGTGTTCTGTTGCTCATGCAGGAACTATTACGTACACCTAATGTGCAACAGTTTGGTGGCACTAGGAGCACACACACTCATACACAAAGACATACACACATAGACACACGCAGCGGTGAGGATGCCTGATGGGGATGTTAAAATGTTGTGTACAATGAGGCTGCCATTTTTCATACCTCCACAATTCATTCAGGAGGCTGTCGCAGGCCCCACACTTCTAATGACAATCAGCACCATTGTAATTGTGTTTGTGCCTTAAAATAAAAATACATTATGTTTGTTTTTCCTATTTTTCTTCCCCCATTTGTTTGGCAGTACAACATGTCACTTGAATTTTTGTGGACCATTTTAGATAATTTGTACACTCTGTAGATACATTGCTTTGGTTCAGTTGGCCAAAGCTCAACAATTAGCTTCCAATTCTTTTCCATTTTTCTCCAAAGCCATTTTTATTTCATGGACATGAATTGCTCGCTGTAAAGGATTAATCAGCTGATTGATGATTGCTGATTGCACTTATTCAAAGCTCTGCTCCTTTTTCTTCAGATACAAAAAATGTTGAAAAATTGCTCTGCAACTTCAAAGCAGAAAAAATGTGTTTTTCCTGCACACAGCTGCTGGCCACATAGAGGCTGAACTCTTAGAAGTCCAGCTGAAGTTACCTCCTTCACCTGATACTATGCACTGTGTGTATAAGAAGTAAAGGATCAGGATACCCTTTGAAGAGCAGTATATAAACGTCACTTCAGACCAAACAGAGGCCATGAGCAAAACTGTCTTTTATCCGATCGCTGCAGATATATTTGATACTGTGAGTGAGGGCCACCTCTTCCTGCTCTTACAGTATACATTATTACCAATAGTCACATTTCACTTGAACCAGGTTCTAGCAATACAACTGTTGAGGTGCAGTTATCGCCTTTTCATGGTTTGCTTTTCATAACCATATCCAGTTCTGTGTTCTCCAATATTTGTCACCAAGCTGTGAGTAAAATTATTTTCTTTTATTACAGAAGATTCAAGATCCTGTTATTGATTTTGTCCCATTTGAATCACAGCTCATTTATGCACACTCGGTCTGTGGGGTAGAATAATATTTGCAAGCTGAAACAGTGGATCATACCTGGTGGTGAGAAGGTGTGATGAAGCTTTCAATTGGAAGCTCCAAGCCCTAAACTGTTAATCATAACCTAAGCCTTGCCCGAGTGGATCTGTTTTAACCCCTTGTAGGAAGTGTAAATCCAGCTTTAAGCTCCCTCTCTCAATCCCCACTACTCAGAGCGCACAGGTATTATATGTTCTTTCTCAGATCTATTATTACAAATGTAAATGTGGAAACACATCTCTTCAACTTTAAACCTGGACTATTTTTAAGGCATTGCCTGGGTTGTCGGGGGATCTGTCTATAATATGTGAACACAACCTTTTGGGGTTTTTTTGCTTTTGGCTTTTAAGAAATATTTTTAGTAAACAAATGATGACTGATAATGTTCTATTCATCATATACTTATATATTCTGGAGTTTTGTGCAGAGTGGGAGGTCAGTTACTGTAGCTTTAGCCTTTCCTCCCATTCCACTCATTAGAGCAGATGGAGCATGAAGAAGCATTCACCCCAAGGTTGGCTGGCTTCTCCTGCCACACTGCTGCATCTCCTGGCGGTTCCACTTCCAACCGCTCTGTCATTTATCCATCCCCTCTCAGCCTCTCTGCACTGGCCTTGTTCCTTCCCACATTTGGCCACCAGGGGAGGTGTGTGGCACTGGAGCAAGCATTATTGATAGAGCATCTGTTTAGACATGGTGTGGGTATGTGAAGCATGTGGGTGAGCAGCTGGGGGTGGGAGCATGGGCAACATTATGTCATATTACATATCGTGAGACGTCTCGTTCACTCATAAGGGTGGCCTCTTTGCATTTACACTCTCTCATGGACAACAAAAATCATACAATTGTCCTGTGAATAGGGGTGCTCGATTGTGGAAAAAATCATTATCATGATTATTTTGGTCAATATTGAAATCACGATTATTCAAACAATTATTTTGTGGTTACACAATGCATTTATTCAGCATCTCTCTTTGTTATTGTATTGTAAATAATTCAGAACTTTCAGATTGAAAACTTTGGTAATCTTTAGTGTGCACTCACATTAGAACTTTAGAACCGTGCTGTGCTCAAGCATGATTGCCTAGGGTTTATATTCTGCACTCACACATGCACAACTGAACCAGGCTACAGCCAATGGCGTCATCACACGACACTGTTTGTTTACATGTGGCGCAGCAGAGCTAAAGCGGAGAAATAACTCAAGCAGTATCTATTAAATAGTTGGGCAGATATAAGTCCTACTGTAATATGCGCTCCTCCATGAGGTTATGGATATAAAAGCACCACAGAGGAGTGTGGACAGGCAGAGACGAGGCTGCCAAACCTTTGTCTTTACCACACTCCTTATTATCGGCCTTTATTCACTGTTTTTCTCATATGAGTAACATCAGTGCATCTGACAGGGCTCGTATAGTGAAGTCATGCCAGGGTGCATACATGGGCCACTGTGCAGTGCTTTGGCCCACCTCCTCCAACCGGGCCAAAGTACCAATTCTGCCGTGCCTGGGCACGGATTGATTGCGCTTACACTGGACAAACGCAATGCGCTTTAGAGGCTGTCCGTGCTTGGGCACGGTTTTAAAGTCCTAGTGTGACCCCTATGCGCCCTAAATCGTTTCAACACGATTATATGAGTTTGGAGGTTGTTTGGCTCACAAATCAAAATCATGATCAAAATACAATTAATTGCACACCCTTACCTCTGAATATTTTGTGTCTTTTTATTAATTATTATTTTCTTTTTGCAGACAAACAGACATAATTGGAGAGCCCTCTTCTATTATTATCTATGATCTATGAAGTTGGTATTTATTTTTCTTTGTCCATCGTTTTTAGTCCTCGTATTATTATTCTACTACTAGTACTATTCTACTTCTATTTCAATTTTGCTACCTAAGGCTATGCTTCTATGATGGCCACACTGCAGTCATATGTGCTTCTTGTTAGTTACAATTATTAAATATTCTATCCCAGATTTTCCTAGCTGTGGCAATATTGTCCCTTCTGATGCTACAAGATGGCACTTCAGTTCAGGAACTGGAAGAGCATTGACCTGATTCTGATCAGAAAGGAGATACCCACAAAACACAATCTTTTTATTTGTATTTTGTACTTTCTTTCTTTTCATGCTTTCATTTTTATCCAGTGATGTAGTATGTTCACTCACTCTATAGCAGTTTAAATGTCCTTTATTCTTTTAAACAGACTATATTGTTCTACCAGTTTTACCACGTAGCCCTAATCTCTGTTTGTTCAAAGTTGAATATAAAGCTTATTTGAGAGTGGGGACCTTAGGGCAGTTCTTTTGGCATGTAGTCCTGTTCAGGGGCAGAGAGGGAGCGGTTCTATCCACATAATCAGCACACATCTCTTCTAGATGGCCCAACTTGTCAGAGCTCACACAGGCTCTGCCAATAGATTTGTGTCCTTGGCAGCTTATAAACCAAGAGGATTTCATGGAATTTCACACTAAACAAAGCACTGTGCTTTTATGATGTCCAACGGAGGAGCCTGTCTTCTGGAAGTCGTTTTTCTGCACATTGTATCTTTGGTCAGTGCTCTTTGTTTTTGGGGAATAAGTTGTCGTTGCATAGGTTTAGCAGCACAGCAAAAAAACGGCTAAATCAGTCATCATTTAAAAGTAAACACTCAGAGGAATATGAAATAGTTGCTGAAATGCCCTGAGGGTTTGTATCAACTTGCATTAAGTGTGCTGTTATTGAAGTGCGTATATAGAGTTTGTTCACACGCTTTGCTGCCTTCTGGCCATATATCTGACTAAATTGGCCTTTACTTATTCATATATTAGTTTATGACCTCTGAGTTCACTTCTGCCTTATTTTTTACAAAATCTGTTATTCTGGCTGTATTTGCCTATAACGCTTGTGTGACAAAGACAAGATCTCTTATACTTCAGCTATTAAATGAGAAACCTTTGCTTTTCATTTTGACTTAATAGATTCAATTTTCACCTCTATGTTTTGGTAGCACCTGGGTCTATATTATTGCAACTATAACATTTTGCCTATGAGACTTTTAGAGGCAGTGCAGCGGTAAGCATGAGGAGCACCTGGACTAGCGCTGCTGTCATCATGTGCATTCTTTGCTTTATGTGAGAAAGCATTGAACACAATGATGCAACAATATTCTAAAAAGAGCAAGAAATGCATGTCTGCTGCCGTATCTGTACTTACACTTCTAAAACACTGGGTATCTGATGCACAGGGGAACATTATTTGGTGAATTTCAGCTTCTTTTTTTTAACCATACTGAAGCACTATCTGTCGCCTGTTTCCTATTTCTGAAATGAAACAACTTTCACGGTTTAAATATGTAAATGGATGGGAGCGCACCTGATCTCTGCCACTCAGAGCAGACATCAGGTGTGCCCCATCATTTCATCAAATTGAAAAGCTGTCATTTTAAGCAAACAGGATTCACTGAAAAGATGCAGGTGCTGGTCCTCTCCCCATGCAGCCCCTGCTATATATCGTCTAGCATATTTAATATTCATTCCACTCAGTTCTTCTAAAATTTGATGATGGTTTTTGTAATTGCCAATGGTTTTGAAAATTGGGGGTATCTCTTTCCAAAAGGCCTTGTAGTAATTCAAAGACAGTAATTGTTACTTTCAATAGGAAAGGTTTTTGCCATAAACTATAGCAAGAAGTCATGAAAAAGCTCTTCTTCACGAAAAATTACTACAGATAAATGACTGTGAATTGGCCACAAAGGCGTACAGTATGAAAGGAGCTGCAAGATAAGGTGCAGGATTAGCTGTTGAAAAACGTCTACATTACAGTGCTGGATAGAGGGTTGTGACCATAGCTCCTACTGACTAAGCTCATTTTTCTTTTCAACAAATTAGCAACTTTAAACGTTTTGAATGACATTTTCACAGCCCTTGATGACAAACAGTGCACTTGCTATTATTGTTTTGTTTGTCTAAACAGGACACTTATAAAAAAGGGCCTGGCACTCTTCTCCCTGTATAAATAAAGGTAAATGAAATGAAATAAAAAACTACAAAAGAATATTTCATTCCACTTATAAGAAATAACATCTGGATGCTCACTCCATTTGTATGTTTTGAAGGCACACTCACTTGAGTTGTACATATTTAATGATTGTCAAATATTTTGTAGGATAGTTCGTTCCAAGGCCAATTGCAATGACCATACAGAATGGTCCACAAAACTGGGAGGGCTGAACTTGAATAGACCTGCCCTGTTTAAGTGCCCCGGCAGCAGATGCATTTAGCGGTCAGCTGTGAGTTTATGACTGGGGACAGCACTGTCTTCCGTGCCATTTGTTGTGGCTGACCTTTAAGATGATGAAGCGCAGTGTGAGTGACCCCTGGCAGGGTTTGTTCAAAGAGCAGTCTCCCATAATGGGGGGTCCGGAGCTTGGCAGCATGCTGTGGGATTGATCAGCCCCTCACTCAAAGGCCAAACACAGGCCGGCCCGAGCAGAGAAGGCCATGCAGGACGGAGCACCATTGGCGCCTTTGAAGCCCGCTCCAACACCTCAGCTGCTTCAGTGCATGAATAAACATGTGTCTGGGCCTAAGCTGCTCCTGTGTCTCCTCTCCTTCTGTTCTCCTGGAGCACGCCAGGGCTGGCAGCAAAACATCAGCAAGAGGACTCAACTTCTGTCTTTTAGTTGCTCTAAACCATTCCACCATCTTTTTCTTCGCAGTTTCAGCCAGTGTCACAGCCTCTGCTGAACACTTCCTGTGCTCGTCTAGTGTGGCAGGATTAAATCCACTCATTTAAAGCTTGCATTGCTTCCACAGATGTCAGCTTTGAGATTGAAATGAGCTCTCCTTCTGCAGGCGCTGAGTTAAAAGGGAAATACAGAAAGGAGAAGAGAGACTAAACTCAAATGCTCCCACTTTTCAGAGGCACAAGAGCAGCTGTACCGCAAGTGTCTGAGAGCGTTTGACCACAGCATACACAGGGTTAGCATCCAAACCTGCACACACATGCAACTGCCAATCACAGGATATTCAACAAGTATTATGGATTGAACAAAAAACGGCCATGACGCTAACATAACCAGTTATTAGACATAAAATAAAACATCAGTATGAGGAAACTAGTCACCTACATCATATTCTCCTTTTTAAGAATTCTATGTTTATACGTACTTAAAACCAGTAACACCATCAAATGCATTTGGCTCTCCAGCAGGATAGGTCATATGTCAACATACTATTCCAGATTTCACTGTAATACTTCACAATGTCTTTAGCAGTCAGTGTAAAGACACAAGGAGGACTATCTTCTGACTTTATTAAAGGAAATTCAGCATCTCCTTGACCTCATGATGCTCTTGAGTAGATTTGTCTGTGCCTTTGTAATTCCCACTGGACTTATGCTAATGTGAGCTCATGACCTTTGCTTACCCTTCCTCAGGTGTTCCTTTGCTAGAACTGACATAAAAGAGCAACACGAATCAATGTGATGAATAACTTAAACAAAGCTGCAAATAAGCTACATTTAAGTCTCTCCACTGAGCTTTCTCTGCCATGATAATCCCTGCACAAAAGCGTCCATGAGAGGGTCTAACTGTGAAGACGATTTGCTGTGGTCATGTTTGTGTTTGATTATATTCACAATTTAAGGCAGTGTGCAATTAATTCATTATGCCTGTTATAAATGGCGCTTTAGTCGGGGAAGCTTAAATGTTCATTCTTGTGGAGAGAAAGTGATGAAAAAGCGGTTCTCAAAATCTCTTCTCTGATTGGAAGGTCAGTGGTATCTGAATAAAATTATCTCGCTCTGACTTAATGAAGCTGATTGTGGTGATGTCATGATTTGGGTTTGAGTCACATGGGAAGGGCTCTTGAAGGAAACAGTCTTTTCTCACTATCGCAACATAACAGCATCCATAAAGTAAACACAAGTGGCAGTTCTGCCTCTGAGCATTTGGCTCACTCAATGAAAGCAATCTCTGCTAAATGGTAATGGGCTCGCGTAAAGTGGCATCATCAGTGTTGTTCATTTCAGACGGAGCGCTCCCGTGTCACGCCTTCAAATACACCCCTTGCTTAAATATTAATAACAATCTGGCCCCAGCAGCAACAGGAGACCTAATTCACTTAAATCAATTTTACTTTGCAACCTCCTTGCACTTAATTCAGTGGTTCAAAGCCCAGTTGTTTGCAGAGGATTATCTTGATTAAATGCTTTTAGTTCCTGAGTGAAATCCCCTGTTGAGCAGCTGGTCGGAAACGCTGGCATCCACAACACCACACACACTTTAACTATTCATTCACAAAGTGCTCCCCGTGCACGAACTTCTGAGCCATCTGATATTTTCCATCCGGCACCATTCACCCACTTTTTCTTATTATTCCTCTTTTTACTTTTGTCAGGAATGAGAAATGCTAATTAAGTTTAATGAAATTGATATCTATATCAATAGGTCATGCAGCACAAAAGGTGGGTGTCTGCTTCTTTCATTCCCAAGTCCCATGTTAGTGCTCACCTCAAAAGAAATTCATCACATCGACTCAAAAGGCTTTTGGAGGGGACTGGTGACCTGTCCTCCCACCGCCCCCGCCCCACACGCTTGTTACTGTATGTGATAGAAATTGAGACATCTATTAAGCCCGGGCCTATTGCTCGCCACAAAAGAGTCTGACATTGGTGAAAGAAGGATCCTCTTGTGGTCCAAACCCATGGATCTCATTACAGCCATACTCCATTTGTACTAAAGAAATTCTATCACTGTGAGCAATTATGTCGACGATGGTTGCCCGCGCATTTCTAATTCTGTATTGGAAGCGCTTGCCTGTCTCATATAGTGAATGGTATTTACTCAACCTGCCTCCACTGTTTGCTTTAAGGCTCCTCGCTGCGTTTTAAGAAAGTCTAATGCTTTCTTAGCTGTGGTTCTGTTTGTCCATGGATTTGATTAGTGTTTTTTCAATGTGTGTTTATTTGCACATCATAGCCAACAGAATCTGATTATTTCACAAGAGAGGACATTAATTTCCAAACACCTTGTGCAAAAGAGGTCACTTAATTAATTAGATTTTAAATTCTGAACTTAATTAGCTTATGTTTACATTAACATTGAGAGAGGCTATGTTGAAAAGTTATGAGGGGCAAATTTCGTGGACTTTTTCAAGCAAGCAAAGTCATGGAAGTAGACACATGCATGTTGTAGCTGGACTAACACTACTACACCTTACCGTCTTCAGGTATTTAATACAGATACCAGTCCTATTTCTCATAATGAATGACTACACAAGCGACAGGCTAAACTATTTCTGTACTGGCCTCATGTGGCACAAATTAGTGAAGTTATAATAAATGATTGCCTTTTCCTATACACTATACACCTCAGATAAGAATAAACAACTCACACTCAATCAATCGCTGCACACGCTACCTCATCATTGCACCTGATGAGTGTTTCTAACTGACCTTGCTAACATGCAACAAACCAAGCAATGCCAGTGAGATCATAACCTCTTCAGTGGCAGCAGTAAATCAGGACCAACCCTCTTGAGGTTGAGGTATTCACATGACTGCGGTATATGGTCACATTTTTATTTAATTTCTACTACCAAACTTGTACCTTGCTAGCTTTCCCAATATGTATTAATGAAGCAAGAGGTTTGCCTTTGGACTCCAATTAGCTGTGAATTAGCTTCAGCCACTGGTTTCAGACCGTGATGTATCGTGGCTGTAATGTGTTGGTATTGCGCCCAGCATTACTCATGTGTTTCGGCACCTCTCTGGGAGCTCAGGGACCCTCAGCGTAGACCTGATTCCTCAGTGCTGTGTGGAATACATGCCATGTTTTCAGAAGTGTTAAAAGGGCCTCTATTTTTACGACACAGTCATCAGTGGAGCATGCTAGGTCATGTGTGCAAGGACAATGGGGGGGTGCAGGGGCTGCTGTTGTGTTCGTAAAGGTGCGCTGCGCGAGGGGTAAAAGAGCTGGCTCCGACTAAATGTGAACGCTGCTACCTTGTGATTAATCATTATCCTCTGTGCCAGTAATGTTACTCGTCTCATAAATTTTAAGCAACTGTGCCAATTGCGGTGCACACTCCATGAAAATAGCTCACCAAATGGAGATGAATCTCTAAACCGGCTGCTCCGCATTGCAAAATAAAATTGTTTTGAAAGAAATGAATTGCAGTAACAGTAAGTCATATCCAGAGGTGGAATATCTTTTCTCATATAAGTTGTGTTACTGATAATACAGATGCGTCACACCAATGGTACCACAAAATTGACTTCATTGTGTTATTGTTACTGATGGGTTATTATAGTGATTGCTACAACTAGTTTTACTATTTACTACTACTTCTACCACTGGTGACCATCTGTTTTTATTTGATTATTATGCACACAGCCATGAGCCTGTTGCATTTAACAGAGCATGACATTTTTGTGATTATATTTTTTTCATTAATGCCACACGAATTATGACAACTGAGATTTACATACATAAAATCAAGACATTTTAGGTATACATGAAAGGTTGGAATATGTTTTCGTTTGTTTTGTTTTAGCTAACACCTAATAACATGAGGTGTTATTGCAGTTATTATCTATGGGCTTAAATTTCCCAAATCTGCATCTCAATATCAGACCAGATTCAACGTGTTCCTCTTTTGCTTCAAGTCAAGGTGGTCACTATGACCGTTTACGCCATAACCATAACTACTGCTATTACTAGCAGTGAGGTAATAATAATTTTATGAGATGTTTTGTAAATGATGTGAGTAAAAGTGTGTAGTTATTGGCCCTCTCTTGGTGCAGCTGAGATAAAGCTGTTCCACCTGAGTGCAGTGCTGCTCAGAATGCTGCTCAAAGCCTGGGTCAGGTCCCAGGCTGGGGCCACTTTACAAAGGACACATGCTTTTGTCAGGCCTGACCGGGGGGCAGGGTTTTTTCACCTTCATGTAACATCAAACACTCCTGAACACTGCACCTGTCTGCAGCCAGCTTACTACTGGTAAAATCATGCCTGGATTTCTACAATTTCTAGAAAAAAGTTGGAGGGGAAACATACATGTCTATTTTCAATAATTTAGCAGAATCTGATTGGTCTTTGTTAATTAATAACACATTTAAATGTCTTGTGTATGATTTATAAAACCTTAAATAATGTTTATCTACATCAAAAACATAACTTTCTTTAAATCGTGGATGTAATTATTTGTGAACTTCTATGACTTTTTTGTTAGTCTTGAGATCACTATCTCACTTGCTGTAATCATTTAAGATTCAAATATCCATTATAAAATATGTTTGATGAACATATATATCTCTGCACAAACTACTTTAAAATGCACAATATAGGCTCTTTAATATACACTCTCTTTACCAGACAAAGAAAATATGTATCAAATCGCCAGCTTAAAAAATGTATAAATAACACAGAAACTGATACTGCATTTTGAGTATCTCTTTTCATTTACTCCTTTTGCATATCAAGTAGAAACAGAAAAGCAGTAACAAGTAAATTTAAACTGGGTAATAAATAAACAATACCGCCTATTAAAGATGAAACTAAATCTAGTTCACTGTCAGATCCATTCTCTTTGGAATATTGTTTCCCCTCGATACAGTCTCCTACAGCATCACTTCCCATTTGCTAATACAACTTGGGGCAGCTTTTTAAAGATGCAAAAGTCAAATGTGTTGGTAAACAAACAGTTGCCACCCCCGTAACACCACCTCGTGAGCACTGCTGGAGCTGTTCCAGAGCTGATATGTCTGACAGAATCAGCATGATGAGTTTTAATACAAGTAACTTTATTTTATTGTTGTATAGAAAAAAATGATTTGTCACAACTTTTAGCACCTACATTTCTATGATACATACAGAATTCACTTTTTATGAAATGCATATTTTTACTACTTGTTTCTGTTGCCTGTACTGGGACAGAATAAATAAGCCCTTCATGCCAACACCATGTAAGTGATGATAGTACAATTGACAGTGTGCTCATAAACAGCAGTATTTATATATTTATTTTTCCTTCGGCTATTTGAGACCTGTGATTCTGACCAGGTTCACAGCTTGAAGGAGGAAACATTTGCAGTGCCTTCATTATTCCCTCAGCTACATCATTTGCTTCTTTAAAATACATTTAGCAGATTTCTATATATTTATCTATTACCCTTCCTCTTCTCTCCATTCTCTAATGCCCCCTAAGCCGCCTTAAATGTTAGTAGCCTGCTGTCTTTTGCTGGGGTGCGCAGAGCTAGTTAGTCAACTTCTCTGTGGATAATTGCTTTAGTTCTATTGCTCAAGCAGCCGTGTGATCTTGTGAAAAAGGAGCGAAATTCACACTTATGGGCATATTGTTTGGCACTAATGAGGGTCTTTATTGAGTCCCAAAGTGTTTGAAGGTACATCGAAGAGGTGCAGAGAGCTGCCTTTATTTCACAAGTACACGCTTTGTATAGCAATTGAGAAGCACTTTACCACTGACCCACATGTACACCAAGCAGGCATTGCATTATGGGTGCTCGCCTAATATCCACTTCTAATTGCTACAAATCCAGATGTATGTGTTTACTAAAACGATTCTAGCACAGTGGCTAGCAAACTCACCTCACAGCAAGAAGGGTGCAGGCTCATCTTGGGTTTGGTGTTAGTGCATTTGCAAGCTTGTCCCTGTGTTTGCACTAAAGGTAAAATCCTCTAGCTAAGGTAATCCTGACCAAGCATAGATCACGAGCTGGAAATTGGTCCCAAGGTTTCTGTTTATATTGCCTTAAGTGTTGCTGTAGAGAGTTCATACTTGGTTAAAGCTCAAATCAGTCACTCAGAGAACTGTGGAGGCTGACCAATAGGAGAAGTGGCTGGGGGGAAAGGGTTAGCGTTAGGGAAGAACAGAAAGGTCTAAGCAATCTAACAATCCAGAAACAAAAGCTACAATTGACCTAAAACTCACAGTTTCTCTCTAGTCAACTAGTCAAGAGCTTTCCACTCTGATTCAAACAGAGGACTAAAAATCAAACAATCTTTCACAAGATTTCACCAACTAACTGATGCTACAATAAAGATTATTAGATGGATTAACTATCAGTTAATATAGTGTTGAGCCTTATCCTTGTTCACTGGCATAATATTGTGTAGCTTCACTACTGCACATTGGGTTGCTATGAATATCTGTCATTAAGGCATACATGAAATTAGTCTCTTTCTACGAGCTCATTTATATGCAAACCCAATGCTGTAGAGGTGCACTTGCCCATGCCTGCATGCTGTTGCTGTGTCTCTTTAAGTAGGACAGTAGAAATTGATGGCCAACTCTGAAAGCTGACCTACATAGAGGCACAAACAAAGTAGTCTCAGCGTACATGCAGGGCCCAGTTGCTCGGCAGAAAATGCAAAAGTAGCAGATATATTTTGTTATAGTGAATATGAAGGCAAAACAACAAGTGATCCGTCATTATTCATCTCATGGTCATTTAGATAAGCAAGAAATAAAAGAACAGTGCTTCTTCTTATTATTATTCATATTATTATTATTATTATTATAATTATTAAGAAAAACGAAGTATTGTTAACATATCTATTGAATGGGCTTAATTTTCATGATACCTCATCTTAATATATTATTACATTGCTACATTGATCACCTATGAAACTAACTCTAGCAACAAGGGCAGATAAAGAGCTTGTCTCTACCTATACTTTATTTGGTGTGTTTAGCTTTTGAAGTTACCTAAAAAATATGTAAAATGTTGGTATATGTTTGTACTGAACTTTTTTTTTAATCATTAATTCCATGCTGTTTTATGGACACAGATTTCCCAATGGTAAATATTAGGGGTGTAACATTACACAAAAATCTCGGTACGTATCTCGTTTTTGAGGTCACAGTTCGATTCATTTTCAGCACAGTTTGGGAACAAAGTGCAAAACCATTTGCTTGTTGTTTATTTGTGTGTTTATTAAAACAATTTGTTTTAACATTATACAAATGGGAAAATAAAACAAATGCAAAGTGCTCCTTGGTAATACTAATAAGTTAAATAAATTTTTCTCAAATAAGGAACAAATATGAAATATTTTAAATAAATTTTTCTCAAATAAGGAACAAATGTATGAAATATTATAAAAAATAAATTCCTTCTAAACAAAACTTTTCAAAAAGTAAAGCCAGCAAGTCCCATTCATACGTCATAAGAACATAAGCATTTTTTACACTGTAAAAACAAGTTTTACACTGCATCAGATTATTAATTAAAATCTTTGGCATAAATAAACTCAGCTTTACAACACATAACCCATAACCACTATAGAGCCACATCAGCCCGTTGTATATTATAATGGGTTTAATGGAGCTTTGCGCACATTGCTTTACGTTTTACAGAAACGAAAGTTAAAACCCCATAGCTAATTTGCATAAATTATAGGCGCTGAAAAAAACTTCTTGCTCCTTTTGGATTTTGGATTTCTGGATAATTCGTGTCCTTTCTGTGGCAGAGGGAGGTGTTCTCATGGTGAGTCTGTTCTGTGCGTATATCGCGTTGGAGAAGCTGAGCCTCCGTGTAGCTGCACATGCTCTGGTGGAACGTAAACACACAGAAACTATGTGAACTCAGTCATGCACAGGCCTGAACCAAACCGAACACCCCATACCGAAACGGTTCTCTACAAATACATGTACCGTTACACCTCTAGTAAATACGCATTAAGAACAGTGAGTTACCACGGCACAAACAAATGACATAATATCACCTTCCAGCTTTTTATTTACCTTGTTAACTGCAATCCGAACAAAAACAAACATAATCACTGTAAACAAATAATTTTGATGGCAATAATAATCTGAAATTCTGTCTGAAATCACTATGTTTTAATACAATGTGAAACCACTGACCATAACCTTTGTGGCTGTGTATTTGCGGCCTTCACTTTGCATGAATCACTGCATATGCATAACTGTAATGGTCTGAACAAAACCCTGCAAATATCAAACGAATGCATTTGAAGAGACAGATCCCAGCACAAAGGGCCACCACACGAGGAGAAAGGCCAAGCGTGAAGCAAATAACAATCACATTGAAATCTAATTACATCAATTTTCAATCACACTGTTTGTGTCTGATTGTTCTGCGGCCTTGTGCTTTATTTCATACTCTTATTAAAATCCACTCGGTGACATTTTTCTCTAATCAATTGTGAGATGTCCTTTTAACTGTTGTCTCAACTAATAAATTCTAGCATTTAAAAGCCTCAGAGCCACCATTGAACTAACCTGATTCCCTTATGAGGTAATTGTTCAATCTTAAGTAGCATTTTTCAGGCAGCAGAGTCTTGGTTATGTGGGCACCTCCATGTAATCACCGCCTCGTTTTTCCATCTCACAAGGGCCTGACACTCAATCCAGACAGGACACCCAGACCTCTGCATTTTATCAGCTGCAAAAGTATTCCATTAGATCTGATTTATGAACACTCTTGATTCAGAGCACATCCAGGACATCTTAACTTCTTGCGTTCTTTTTTTAAAGACAATACAGAAAAGAGTATTTACCATGTTGACAGTTCTAAAGTGAGTACATAAACAGACAAAATGAATATTTTGAAGACATCCAGGACATGTGTCTTCAGTTGTCCCTAACCAACTTTCGGACCTTATGAAACTGGAAATTATACTTGCAAATAAATGTGCTTGTCGTATGTACAGTATTACATAGGAAAACAAAAGGTGCTATTTTAGAGATTGTACTTAAATCTCTGGTTATTGGACATTTGTCACTGCTTGCTGAAGCTAACCCAAACAAAATGTATTTAAAGTGCATGTGATTATGCTTATTTTGACTTCATTTGATGGGATAATACCTGTTGTAAATATACATTATAGTTTTACACCAATCCAGAAACAATTTGAAAAGTTGAGAAATCTGTTGAAAATTAGAGAAAGTAGAGAATTCAAACATACTGATCACACTAGAAAGAATATGCTATCCAAATGTCCAGAACAATTTACACTTTTGTCTGATACTTTAAACATGATTTCAACAAAGTAAAGTTTTTTCTTTGTTGTATTTGTCAGATAATACTTGTAATTTCTGGGTTCACTAGAGGAGTTTCACTAGGTAACAGGAATATCCTTGTGTGATGATTTACAAAGTAAAATTTGAAATCTAAAAAACTGCCGAAGTGGGGAAACAAGTGTGCATGTTTCACAAATATTGAACGTAACTGTGTTTTAGTAAAATGCAACCTGTCATAAGTACTTTAATAAAGTCATTACATTTCTCATTATACTAATTGGTGTAACTGGTTTTCCCATTTTAGAAAGTACAGATCCTGAAATGTTATGATGCTTGTTTTTTAAGTGCATTCACTGTGTAGATCTTATTTCAGCAGACATGTTTTTTAACCAATTTGTGAGCAAAATGATTCTTGCAAGTAAATCCTATGTTTTTCCAATTTACTAGCTGTTCCAGATCAAACCAGATTCTCCATACTACACCATATTACTTATAGCACAGCGCCCCAGGGAGTACACAGACATGCATCTCTTCATAATCAAATGTTTTATGATGCTCTCTTCAAAATAAGCCCTGAATCTGTAACTGCAGCGCTGCTAGTGGCCCACTCCACAGCCACACTTAGTAGATCCATCTTCCCCGTCTGTCCCAGCGCTCCCCAAAGGCCCCCACACATAGAGGCAGTCACATTTATTTGTTTCTGACTTAACATGCGCTTGTGCTTTGACTTGCGATCTGGGAATCACCTCTTTCCCATGGGATCTAAACTCACTCCGCGATTCATCTCTGTAAATTAACCAATAACATATACGGCATAACATGCTTTTTTATTGCTCTGCCTCTCCGCAAGTGTTTTTTTTTTTCTTTTACAACCTAAATCTATTTTTTATGTGAAATGTGCCTGGTGCGGTTAGAGAGTGGAGCTGCTAACTGTATTAAACATGGGATTAACGCCCGGGGCTGTGGATCTCTGGTAATAGCAGACGGAAGTAGTGATCAAAGAGCTCTAAGTGTGCTGTGGGTGTTGGCGCGGCCTCTGTGCGCTGCTCTGCATTAGAAGACAGGCCTGGGAGGCTGCCGGGGCATGCTCGCCGCGTAGGCTTTCTATAGTCTCTCCTTTGATTGGACAGGTGAGCTTTTGATCAGGCTTAATCAGGCCAGGCTAAGCTATTCTGCTCAGGAAGTGGGAAAGGGGAGTAGAGGTATGATAGTAGAGCCTACGACTGGGAGGATCAATTCCCTTCCTTATTAAGTGTTGGCAGAGTTTGCACTTGGAGCTGTTAAGGCAAAAGAAAATTGTCATTAAAGTCACTTTTAAATGATAGATTTCTAGAATGGATTTTGAGGTGAGGGCTAAAAATTGAAAGTGAAAAATATCAAATGCCACAGGCTACATCTACACCAATCCATTTTCATTCTAATGTGATAGATCAAAACTCAGGGGCAATTCAGCAATTAGAGGCTGTTGGAACTCAAACCTCTCTACCTTTATCTTTATCTTACCACAGTCTTGGCACATCAAACACCAAAATGTCATTTCTTCACTGTGAGATTTTTCAGTGATTATCTTCAACAAATATGTTACTCTATTTGTTGGACTTTTGCTCATAATTGTGGTACAGTTTGGATTTGAATTTTAGATTTCTGAAGTTTATACCATTATTTGCATAGTAGCTACCTTATCTAAATTTAACCTTCAAAAAACACCTCTTGCGCTCTTCCTTTGCTTTACCCTCATTTATCTTTGGCCATTACCTGGAATGGTGTAGTTAATGAGCAGTGTGTCTGCCTTATATATCCATGACAATGCATAAGCTCAGTGCCTCAGTAGTATATTTAGCTGCAGTCATTAGGGAACCTGGGGTAACCTGCCATAGACATAGTAGGTGTGCTCCACTTTTATTCAAGAATGGTCCTCCTCCTTTAAAAGTTTAATTACTTTGTTAAGGAACAATACACTGAAAAAGTAAATTATTTGCTTACATGTCCTATAGTATTAATTCATACATATTTATCCTTTCAGAATCCTTTTAATATAAAGGAATTTTGCACTGTTGATTGTATCGCATGTCAGAAAGTACAATTGTTGTCATACGAGGTCAGTTAATAATATTATTTAACAGAGATATAAGCAGTGTACTGTTCTCTGGGACTAAATTTGGATGTGGACATCATAACATAATTTTGTTAAAAGTCTATATTCTCTAACTCCATTTATATTGTGTTTAACACTTGCTTATAAATCTGGTACATTACACTTTTTATGAGACTTGAAATAACCTCTAAAGTTCTTAGGTTGTCTTTGTGGACACTCTGTTCTCAGCTGGGGAGGGCTCTGGAGCTGTGTGGGCTGCTGAGAAACACTGGTGTACAGAAGCAGAAAACCTGCAATGAGTGTGAAATAAAGAGGCAGAATGATGAAGCTGGTAAAGGGCCGTGAAAGTAGGCTCTCTGCCAATTTAGTGGAACGATGGGATGGGGGCCGCACCCGGAGCTGGCTAATAAGTGTGAGCGAGTGTAGCCAAGAGGGCCGGAGCAAGTCCATCCACACAACACCTATTATCAACTTCACCATCAGACATCCTTGTGCCTCCATTTACAGCCTATTGTTTAAGCTGTAGGGAGGGTCTTCACTGCCCGAGTGTTGACACCTCTTCCCCCTGTCCATCAGCGCTGACAGGCTTTAATAGTCTCATAGAGGTCAAACTCAATCCTTGTGTCTGGGAGAAAAATATGCTAGGATACAAGAGGACAAAGCCGGTTTTGTGCTGACATTCTGCAGTAAGAGTATGGTTTGGGTCGGTGCTATTTTGTGGCCTATAATTGTCCGTAAGGTCTGTAAAATGGGATAGCCAAGCAAGAGGACCACAAGTTCAGACAGCCCACAGGGGGACGATTGCAAAGAGGGAGGGAGGAGAGAAAAACAAGGAGAAGTTTGCTTTTTGATGGCTATGGGACACATTCCAACTGCAGTTTACAGCCGCTGCAAAAATGTCCTTTCTGAGAGACAGAGAAAGAGAGCGATGGGATGGGGCGGAGAGCTGCTGCTGGTTGTAGGTGGTATCTGTGGCGTGGTCCAACCCTGACCCCACAGGATATAATGGTGCAGTGGAAAATGTCCTGTCAGTTGATGGAAGAGCTGCCCGTAGCAGCAGGGAAGGAGGCTGGCGACAGGGGCCATGTGTGTTAACCTCTTTCCTTGTCACTTTTTCTCTCTCCCCCAGTCACCCACCTCCCCCCGCCCCACAGACTTTACTCCCCTCTCTACCCCGACACTTCTCCATGACAAATGACTCCTGGCGGTTGATTTGTTGGTTGTCAAAAGTGCTCCTTACGCTGGCATGAAGGTAGGGTGAACAGAGGGCACATCTATCTATCTCACGGTACCCTGTTTTTCCTGCCGTTGCATGTTCTCGCCCCAAGCCCAGCGTAGAGATGTCAGACTCTGGGAAATTGATATTCTGTCTCCTAAGATCTTATTAGATGTTGTCCATGTTTAATCAGCTGAAGCATTAAGGTGTTAAGTCCTCCCTCAACGAATGTTACGCTTTGAGGAGCATCCATTGTTACTTGAAGAAGAGTGACAGCGCTAACGGCACATCATTTAAGGATGCTTAATATGCACACTTTCTCATTACTTTGGAAGAGGAAATGTGTTTGCCTCTAAATAATAAATCAATCAGCCTGCATGAATAAAATATACTATACTTGTTATTTATGTTATTTTATATTCATATATATATATAGCACTGGCAAAATTGATGTCAGGACATTTCAATTAACAATGCATCATATGTGTTTGTGCATCTGCTAGCTTCATAACATAATTGCCTCAGTAATTTTTTTTTTTTTTTGCAAAATTCAAATAAATAAGATTTTTTTAAAAGAAGATTTGTAAAAATCTTTCTGCAGCAGGGTCTGTATATTAGAATGAGACAGAAAACTCAATTTGGCCAAAAAATGACTGACGAAGTCAGTGATATAATCGTTTAACTTGTAGGTCCTGAGAGTCAATGTTGAAATTATTTTTATTTTGAAAATATTTTGTGGCACACCAAAATACAACTTAAGATACAAACACAGTCAACATGGTGACCAATTTTTATTTTGAAGAAGACTTTGTATTGTCAGTGATGTCCAAACTTTATGGCTAGCTGAACTGATAAACAATGACAGCCACCCTTTCACCAGTCTGCCTCAGAGCAGCAGTTCACCACTACCAAGTTCAACAGACGAGAGAATCAATAATGTACCAAATTGTAAAGTGACTTTGACTGAACAGCGTAACACAGAGTACAAGTTGTGGTTACATAAACTATTCTAAGCACTGCAGTGTCTCTATTGTATACCAGATAGTACACGTTCGCATCTACAAGAGGAAGTCAGATGGCGGGCTGTTTATATTGACTGGTGTTTAAGCTTTATCTGAAGTGATTTCAGTGCATCGTCTGGTGCTTTTTGTTAAAGAAACCCATCTTCTCGCAGCCACACTTGGTTTTTTTATTCACTAAATGTGTTCCTATTGTGTCATTTTCTTCTTTTGCTGAAGTAATACAAGATCAGTTTTTCTTTCAGCCCTCGACCACACAAGATGCTCAATTGCTTTGTGCATCCCCATCAAAAAGCGTGTTAAAAATCTGCAACCATCTTGTCTGTGTCTTTGTGTTAAAAGAGGGGTTAAGCTTTTATCCCATAAATACGGCATAAAAAACCCACAGTCAATGACACATTCATTCTGAGTCCTGCATTAACATAAAAACGAGGTCTTGTTATACAGTGAAATTTCAATAAAAAGAACACAAAATGCATTTAATGAAATTCAGATGCTGGGCCCTAGCTCGGTGAATCTCATTACAAAGCTTTGTGCTGTTTTTCCATCTTCTCGCTGCAGAAGAGGTCTTGGAGTGCCCTTAATAATGTGGCAGATTTCATCATATTCCTGATTTAAAGAGGACAATGTCTGTCTTGTGCACTTGTTCTTTTCAAGGCCCAAGCCAATCTACAAAAATGAACTTGCATAGTTTCTGAATCTGCTTGTGATAATAATAATCTTTTTCTTTTGGAAGTTTTGTTGAAGCTAACTGTCTCTCTCTCTTTCCCCCTCCCCTCTGTTCTTCTCTGCATAGGATTTGGTTTCATAACTTTTGAGAGTGAGGACATCGTAGAGAAAGTCTGTGAAATTCATTTTCATGAAATCAATAACAAAATGGTAAGTCCACTCATATTTTTTTCAATTTCAGGTGTATGTTGAGGGATTAATTTTTGATTTGGTCTTTTTCCCTCAGTCTTAATAGCAGGGTTGAGTGTGCGGGTGGCGTCAGGTGGTTGGGTGGTTGGATGGGGAAGGCAGCGGCGTGTACTGCCCACAAAGCGTGAAATTGTGTGGCTGAGTTATGCCTGTCAGGCTGGAGAAGCGGGAGCCTGTCCTCTTCAGTGGCTCTAACCCTGGCACATACACACTCACACAGGTGGAGGTGTCCAGGGAGGCCACAGCGGAAGCTACTGGCGGAGTTCATTAGTCAGAGATTAACACCCCACCTAGTGTGTCCCTGTGATGCTGGTTTATACACACCCGTAATTCAGACACTTTAGTGCTTCTGTTGCTCCATAGCACAAAGGTGAAAGCAACAAATGACAAATACTCCAGCTGATGTAAATTTAAAGTCCTTAAAAGTGTCATAACACCTTTAATAACTTTAAATTTACATGCACTATGGTTTAAGATGGGTAATTTGATGTGCACTTCACTAATTTAAAACAATGGGTATCTGTGAACCAGATTAATATTAAGGAGAAACTTCACCCCTCCAGCTCCGCTTTTGAAGTCATCATTTCACCTTTGATAATTGACACAAAGTGACGTGGCTGCAGTGGCTGTGGCACCAGGTCCTCCTCGAGCTGTCCGGCCCTCTGGAGAGATGCTGCATCATTTGAGCAGTTCTGTGGATGGACTATGGGGAATACTTGTCTCAGTGCCTTCATCTCCTGGTGCCTGCCTATCTGTGTGTGTCCGCTGCCTTCCTGCCAGGCGCTCTGCTCCTGCCGCCTGCCTGCCCGAGTGACTGGCTGGCTGACTGACAGGATCAGTGTAGTAGAACCGTGTTCACCAGGGAGCACCCCGGGTCACGTAAGACCCCAGTATACGCCCCCCACACTGCATTACACTCAGTGCTCAGGACGGCTCCCTGCAGCGGGCGACGTGACAGAAATAACTGTACGCGACCAGCCACTTCTGTCAAAATCAAATGTCGCCGATCCTCTGACATGTAGGCAACAGCAAGAGCAGAAACAACAAGTCTCCCACAGCAGCACACAGAGCTGTTTATGAACGCACAGGGAAATAAGCACTGTCAGAGCACTTCATTCCACTGCACATTGGCTTCTAAACTAATTACATGCTTAAGATCTAATACTCACTGAATCACATTGTACAAAGACTGTTAATTCGTATATCCAATCTTCCCTGCGATGAAAATTAGCCCATCTTAAAATGGACTTGTTAAAAGTATAAATTAGATAACAGCTGCATTAAATAAAACTAAAATCATTCAAAAGCCTTAAGAATTAAGGCTAAACATACACAAGTAGCTATATAAAAATCCTATATTGTTTACTAGTACTGTTTAAATCCTCCGTAAACCGCTGGTCTAGAATTGGTAATAATTATCCTTCAAAAGACCAACAATTTTACTATTTTAATTACAGTTTCAGTTTTTACCATAGTAACTTTCTCAGAATCTAATATACACTGTACATTCCTGAGACATAGTTATGTCCTTCATCCCTCAGTCAAATGTCCGTCTGCAGAGTGGATTGGTTAAAAGAACTAATTAGATAACAATTTCATAATAACCATTAGAGCCACTTATTTGCAGTAGTTAATGATGATTAACGCTCCAGGGTGTGAGATATTTCATAATTCACTGTAGCTGTATTGCAGTTCAGAAGATTTTCAGTGTAAAACTCATTTCTGCAGTCTCTTCAGAAAGTGGTGTGATTGTGGTGATTGAGAACAGAAATCACAAGTTCCATATGGGTTTTTTGGCATGATAATTCTGTAAGCTTGGAAATGTGTGGCATTAACACAATAGTTAAACATTTTCTCCATTGTGTGTGTTTTTTATAACATAGAACTCCTTGAAAGATTTATTTTTTGCCCCCTCTCCAGTGTACAGCGCTTTCAAAGGCGCTCAATATTGTGGAAATAGTTTTGACAAGGAAAAGTTGTGATTTGCTGCTGCCGTCTGTCCCTTCTGAAGTGCTATGCTGTCACTACACACACTTGTCAGAGAATGCAGCAAGTGTTTCCTAAGTGTACCTCTAGTTAAGATATTGTTAGAGGGAAATAATACTTCAAATCCATGTAAGCAATCAGAAACTGGAAGTTGAATGACAAGCAGCAGTCTATTGTCAAAACCTTGGACACAGACACAGTTTTCTCTTAAGGATTTGTCGCTATTTGTTGAAGATCTACCTTTGATTTCTTTGCCAAGTGTGTCCTTTAGATCTTCTCAAAAGGGCTGAAGAAAGAAGCAAGAGCATGGAGTGACTTGAGAGCCTTTTTCAAAGATGCTTCAGCTGCTACCAGCGCTACATAAAGTACCAGCAGAAAGAACTAGTTAAATTCACCAGACACCAATATAAAAAAAACTGCTGTGTTCCTTATGAAGTACTATACAGAAATAGACCTCATCCGTCGTGCCCTGCCAGTGTTATCTAAGATGGTTGCTGAATAATTGATGCAGACAGAAATTCCACCCCTCTCGGGAGGCTGCTGGGCGCACACAGATTGGCCCACCTTACCTGGTCCTCTTTCGGGACAGAGACTGAAGCTGAGGGTGGCCCAAATGTGATTGCACTGGACCTGGGAGTCAGTGGGTTGATCACTACATGCTGAAGGGTGTGTCAAGACTTATTCACAAGAGTGTGTAGCTATCCTTTATATATAATTAAACTAAAGGGTGATGCTTAACAAGAATCAGTGCAACTAGCTGCATGGACTTCTGGATTGTGATTCACGTTTGTATGGCCTGCTTTAGTTTAAGGTCCACCCTTTTTAAAAGTCTTGTTATTGCGCTGTCCTCACTATGACTTGGCTTGTATCTCTACAAACCACAAAGCCTCCTGCTTGTCTTAATGGAAATGTTGTTCCCTCGGCTATGGTTTTCACAGAATGTCATAAAAGTCAGTTAGCTCTATACAGGATGTCTCAAAGTATGGTTTTAACTTAAACTGAATTTACCTGGAGTCGTGCAGGTGACATGTCTGTTCCAGGAAATGTCACAATGGTGTAGAATAGAATTACATTAACCTGGTGGAAGCGCTGTAAAGCTACAAAGGCACTGAAGAAATGGTGGTTTATTGGTTGCTTTTTGTCTTTGTTCTTTTTAGATGTAATTGCAGCTGTAATAGTTGCATTTGCAGAAATGTCAGATAAGGCCAAAACTCCATGTGAATTGGTAGTTTCCAAATGGTGCAATTTTATAAAAAAGTAAAGCAGAAACAAATGCTTGATAAAATGACCATTCAAAAGATGTTATATCTTTTATTTCTACTTATCTATATTGCATTTGTTCAGTATTAATATTGCTGATGAAATCCTTTGAAATACATGCATTCTTACTGTGAGGGAGATCGCCTCCATAGATCTGTCCTATAACTTGGCCTGGCATCACCTGCCTGTCTCCATGGAGATAAATTGGTTTAATACCATGTGATAGATTCTCGGTGAACCGTCATATCTCAGAGCAAAGAAGCAGGTTGCTGACCCGGCCTCCACCAATAATGTTTGTACACCTTTATTAAAAACTGCGCCCATTCATCCCTCAAACAATTCATATTTTAGTCATCTGTATATGAGATTCATGACATGTCCATTGGTGATTAAAGAACCTATGGCAAGTCCAAATGATAATTAAGTAAGTGGTGTTTAGATTATTTTTTTCTCTTTTCAAATGGCTACCCTCAAATAAAGTTCGTAAAACAATGGCGATTATTATCAGACTCTGTGCTCCTCCCCCTCGCCCGACTCTGTTCTTATGCATGCGTATCTAATTCATAATAATACCTATCAAGTATGGGCTCTGATGAGCAGCTAGTGTGCCATTACAGACAACTCACAGTGTTTTACCCAGACGCTTCCAGGTAATATGCTTTAATATGTCCTCTTTAATATTCATCAGTGGAGAGAGATCACAACAAGAATGGAGGGCTTCTTATAGTTGTCAGTTTCTCTCCAAGACTTCTGTCGCTATCAACCAATTACTGCATCTGTGTCTTTTCTAATGCAACAAGCCCTTTAACCATAGAACTTTTATGTCAAATTACTGCATATAGATGCTTGTTTACTGTCTGAGTTGATTCAGGTGGAGGTTGTATTAGAATATACTGCTGGCAGATCCACTTCTACGTAAACAGCACCTTATATCTCTTTCAGTTGTACAGGCAATAGAGGTAATAGAGTGGTAAAGGAAAGCGACTGCAGGTAGTAAAAACTAGCGATGCACAGCTCTAGCTTTTTCAGTTCCGATA
The DNA here is from genome assembly GCA_000787155.1 of Scartelaos histophorus. Classification (NCBI taxonomy): domain Eukaryota; kingdom Metazoa; phylum Chordata; class Actinopteri; order Gobiiformes; family Gobiidae; genus Scartelaos; species Scartelaos histophorus. The sequence continues at coordinate 28,857 of KN499624.1, read as the reverse complement.
CTGATTTCAGTATCTGCTGATAGCCAATAATTAACCAATATCAGGGCAGAGACCTAACACGGCATTTATTTCCTTTGAACATATCCAAATGTGTAACTGTTAATTATCCCTCAAGTAACTGCTGAAGAACTTTGTATCAATAAAAGTTCAAACAATAAGCGTCTCTCTGACCAGTTTATAATATAAATTACATCAATTTATATATCCAAACAGGATATTGGCAAAACTGATATTTCAAAGCCAATATCCAGCAGGTTTTCAGTATCAGTGCCGAGATCCAATACCAGTATTGGATTGGTGCAACCCTTGTAAAAATAATATTATACATGGGTGTTATCAGTTTCAACTTTCTGCTTTAAGGTGACATTTTAAGGACATTTTACCATTCAAAAGTTGTAATATTTAGTTTTGAATTGTTATCTACTATGGAAACAGTAGTCATTTTTCAGCTCTCTGATATGCTCCTATGTCAAATACTGGAGGAACTGGGGGATAATAAAAAGCTGCTACTTTATACCTGACTTGCAAACTGAGTAGTAGTAGTAGTAGTAATAGTAGTTAAAGTACTGGCCAAGAGTAATTCTGTTACTTATTTGTTACATTGATAGTGGTAGTTGAGTCGTCCAGGTAGTTGCAAGAAAATGTTATTCTGTCAAATGGACAAAAGCTTCCAGTTTTTGCTAAAATTTCTTTTGCAATGGTAGCTGAAGCAATAGTATATTTTGTTGTGAAATTGCAAAGTACTTGTGCTAGTAGCTATTCTACTCTGCAGGAACACATGGTTACACGTCTGTCTTGCCTGGGAAAGGAGTATTTTAATTGAATATACATAAAATAAATATTTGAATATAATTTAAAACCTTAAACTTGTCAAAATGTAATTGAATTTGAGCTTAACCACATCATGCTGCTTTAAAGAAACTTATTGAATTCCATATTGGCACTTGGGTCAGTATTTATTGTGAGAGGGGCAGGTTTTTCACCGGTCACCTGCCTGCAAGGAGGATGACCCGCTCGGTCCCACATGCAGTGCCGCTTTACAAGTTTGTGCACTGTAAGTAATTGGATATTTACCCTCCATTGAAGACGAAGAGCTTGAGGGATGAAGGGGGCTGAAAATTACCTGGCTCCCTGCACTCCAGGACATCCCATGAAAGCTTGGTTATGTTCAGATGCTCAGGCGGACCAGGGGATTGAAGAAAAACCATTTGACACCAAGTTGATGATCATGGCACCCCTTTGAATAGGCCAGAGTGCACATTATGATTTTAGGACCGTAACAAGGCCATAGAACCTACACAACAGGGGGCAGCACTTCATTAAATGGCCTCATATGTTTGTTTTCCCATACAACCCAATGTCATTCATATCTGGAAAGAACAGGGCATCATCATCGCATGAGATTGCTGGCTGTTAAAGGCACTTTGCTTTATGATAATATCCACACAGAAAGGACCACAACATGATTTTATTACCTTAACCAGGATGGGGTCTCAATTTATGCACTATTTTGTATCGATGACCAATACTCTCATCAGAGTATCAAAAAAAACCCTGAGAATAATGTTTCCCATCTGTACACTGCACACAACATAATTTCTATATAAATTGAATGCAAAATATCATTGTCAGTAATATTATTCAGTTACAGGTGTTTTTATTGCTTAAAATAAAAATGTAAGATGAGACATACTGGAAAACATCCTGGAAAAAAAATAAGTAAAATATTTAATTTCCTGGCACGACAAAACCATTTCCATTGAAAATAGATAACGTCACCTCATCTAGAAACGGCTTTCAAATACACACCTTTAAGATCATTGCTTTATCATACAAACTTGAACATTGCAAACAATATAAAATCTTATTGGTTTTACAGTATAAAAGTCACACTGTCGTCTGTCACCAAACCTGTTTCTAAGCCTCTTGTTTTTGGCACAAACACCAGATGGCAAACACAGCATCAGTGATTAACCTGGGTCAGGGGCTGGTATATAATTAGACGGCCCCAAGCGGACAGCCCAGTCAGGGTGAGGAGGTCTCAAGATCCCACCTCTGGAGTTGCAGTCATTTTAAGTCTGCTGCTTTGATCTGGCTTTTTCCCTCAAAGTCCTCTTTTCACACAGGGAGGTTTGAATGCTCCCCATGGACCCACGGAAGGTCGTTAGCCTTATAATTTATCTCAAAATCTCATCTCAAATGGAACGATCGATTGGACAACACATGCACTACATCTCAATAAGGATGTCCTGGTTAAGTAAGAACAGAAAAGTGGAGTTGCTAAAAAAAATCAATGGGAGTTTTCGATGCATTCAAGTATCAGTGAGTTGGTTCTTAACATTGAGTATAAGAAAATATGTTAACAAAAAGCAAGGTTTCAAGGAAGGAAGTCAATAGACCTTCTACTATTACTTTCATTTTATATATATAGTATAATATTGTAGTTTCCAATGAACAAACTATGTATGTGTGTAATATTAAATAAAAAGCACCATACACTACCAGTCACCCTTTGCTTTGAACCTTGTTCTCGTGGCATTTCTTGACCCTGCCAAGGCACATCTGTGAAGTAAAAGTCAAGTTGTTATTTTACTGTTTTCTTTGCTATATTACATATATCTTACATTATATATTTGATATTTATGTATTGATAACCTCCATGTGTATATAAAATGTTGAAAGAAATAAACAGAAGAAAGAAAACCTTAAATGAGATGCTGTGTCCAAATGTTTGATTGGTAATTTAGAGATTATGAGGGTCTAGGTACATTTTTTTTGCATTACAAGATTAGGGCCAATACTTGGACGTGTGCAAAGCAAGTATATTTTGTAATTGTAAATTATAGTATATTTTTCACCTTATATTAATTCATTGACTCTGAGAATACATTTTTTTTAAATCCTGATTCTGACATGCTTCCCAAACATCTCAGCCTTACATCTCGATTTTTATTCAGGTTGCTGCCAATACCAGGATCTTTAACAGTGGCTGAGCGGATCCATAGTCATTGGAAAGACATTTGCTGAAAATGACACTCAGGTCCCCCTCATTGTCTCTGTGGCCTTGTGGATCAAGCGTGAGTGCCGTGTACTGTGATTACATTTGTGACTGGAGCCAAGGTGCCCCTGCGTCTGATTAACAGGACAGGGGTTCAGCTGGGGTTATTAGCTCTTCACCGAGGCCCAGGTGTTGCTTTCTGCTCCTGTCAAGCTAACTGACACTGAGGCTTTCACGTGACGTCTTCTTCTGGATGTGTGGTTGTGCGCCTTGGCCCTGCCCAATCAGCCCCCTTGGTGAGGCCACGGAGGGGACTCTCTGAAGGGCCTAGGATACTCTGGAGCTTTGGTGTAGTGGGTGGAGGAGCAGGGGGGCTGGCCTGGCTCCTGCTCTGATTTACAGCTTTCTCTGAGCCGGGTGATGCTGACAACTTGCCAATTTGGCCCAAGCACGCTGTTGTTGGCTTATGGTTGTTTGATGCCAAATCTCTTGTTAATAATCAGAGCTCATATCAGCCGGACTCCCAGATCCACTCTCCCTTGATGATGCTTTGAGGACTGTTTCAGAGTAATTAAAATGTATTGGGTTCTACAGGATCATTGTCGAGGGTGAGGCCAATACGCAGATTTGCTTTAACATTTTCAAAATGGAGAAAGTCTTTGAAATGTGTCAGCCACTTATCAGCATGGCAGTCTTGTCTCAGCAAAAACGTTGTCCATGGTTCAAACTTAATTCAAGCTGACATGTTCGTTTGTGAGAAGTTTGAATTTTTCCTACATAACTGAATCCCAGTGAATGTCTGTACGCCTGGGATTAACTAGACATTAAAAGGCCTGAATTACGCTGTTATAATTCTGTTTCCTCGTCAAAAACATACCTGGAGCTGTGTTTTGTTTTATTCATATGTTTAACAAACAAACACTGCATACTAAGGCTGAGTTCTTCTCTTAAACAGTCTGTTCAACCGTGTGTTGTCACGTGTTCATACAGGAAGTGCATCCCTGTGTTTTAAACACCATACACCTTCACTAGACAGAATCATTTGGCAATCTCTGCTGAACTTAAGATGAAATGTAGCTGTTAACTAGAAAACTACTGCTTAATGACACCACAAGGTGGAACAGAGCATTTTAAGCTTAGGAGATGTAGACAGACTAATAATAAAACATTACGCAAATGTGTGTGAAACAAAACACAACCCCAGGTCTGTTTATGATGAGGCAACAACATTATAACATGGCTAAAAGCTCAAATAATGTGTAATATAGAAGCACTTTCAACTTTTCTGCTGGAGGGCCCCCCACCTCCTTGTCTCCATGGAGATGTTATTGCTTTCCCTGTAATGTTCCATATTATGACATTAAACATGTACAAAAATACAATAATTTCTATTGTGATGGGGGTGACGCTCCACAGATCTGAATTGCAATGTAGTTTAGTGCTGTAACCTGTTTGTCTCCCTCATGATTTATATACTGTGCACCTCTTAAGGAGGTGTATCCATCTAAGTCCCATTGTGAAAAAATAGTAAAAAGCAGTCTATCAGTGTAACCGTGATTTTAATTGTCTATTAAATTTTAATTTACAAGGAATTGTAATGAATGGTTAATGTCTGTATACTCACATTACTCCACATTGGTTTGACTTATGAGCGCTTCCTTTCCTTAAATAACCAACTTGTTAAACTGGCGCAAAAGCTTTCTCCCTCAAATGAATACGCTGCCCCACCACGGCTGACATTGTGCATTGAGAGCTCTGACATTTCCAAACTATTCAGTCTATGTGTTTTGACTGTTGAGCTGGGAGTGGGAGCCTGAGTAAATGAATCACACCGTTTCCTTTCTTCACTCTGCCAGTTTGTTGATTGAATCCATTCACTAGTGGAGCTAATAGTAGCGCTACATCTCCTCCTCCACTCTCGCTCACCCGCACACACACACAGGCAGCCCGGGCTCATCCCTGAAGGACAGTCATTCCCGGTCCATCCTGCTCACACCTCCCCACTCCACCCACAAGGTTAATATGTACCGAGGATGTATTGAAAAGGTCATAACTGGGGAACACTCCACTCTGTTTCACGTGGGCAAAACAAAGCCTCTTGTTTGTCCGAGGCTTCATCACGGCGTTGTTCTACAGCTCACATGATCATTGGGTGCATGTCGGCAAATTATGTGAAACTTGTAAGACTGCACTCCCAGTTGTGTGAGCCTCTAAATTATACTCTTTGCGTTTATTCTGTTATTTTGTTTGTAAATGATGATAAGGCAATAAAAAAACAAAATAAATAAGTACTTGGTTAATGAATTCCTTTACTTATCAATCATTTTTGTAGAGAAAAATAAACTAATTTTGAAGTATTGAAAAGTTTTTAGTGGATTTAGTTGGTTGTGGAGAAAGATCCATAATGAACTTTTTAATTTAAAGGTGCTCTGTGCAACTTTTCTGGAGACCATGGAGATGTTATTACTAGAATGTTTCACTGTATCCATCAAATTATTTATTCAAATACAGCTACCCTGAAAAACTTTTTCGGAGTAGCTTTTTCTTACTGTGAATGAGGTCGCCTTTCCACAAATCTGACCTTTAACTTGACATACTGTTTTCCATGGAGACAAGTAGGTGAAGGCACCTCTACCAGAAAAGTAACATACTGCACCTTTAAAGAAACAGTGGAGTGTCAAATTGTGCAAGGGCCTTATCTTGTTATGTGCTGATGACATTTTAAACATTTCACAATTCCACAATGATCAGGGACTTCTAAAGGAGATGCAGAACGTTGCTCTTCTGATCCAAAACACTTTGGGGGATGAATGAGAAGAGAATATTGCAGAATGGGCATCTGTCCCAGACTGTGGATTGTCTATGTGAAGGGCCTAACTTGTGTAGAAGTACTTGTATTAAGAAGTAAGTAAAAAAACAAGAACTGAGGCGCACAAGTTCTGTTTTGTGTTTTGTTTTTGTAAGTTCTGTTATTACTTATCTACTTTTATTGGATTTGGTCTTTTATTGGATTTGATTTTTTTGCTACCTTCTTAAATTAATAGTAAAATCAGTTATAACTATATAATTATAACTATAAAACACAGTGAAAGGATTACATCATATACTTCATAGTTCAATACACATTTCAATTTATAAACTCAATCTTATAATTAAAATGTGTAATAGTATTTGTGCCACATATTTATCAGAACTGTGACTGACACATTCACACACAGTAAAAATATAAGCACATTAAATCAGTGTTAACCAGCTCGTCTCTGATATCCTCCGGCTACAGCAAATGTCAACATCTGCTCTACCTTCACACACAGTTTCTGGGTCTTTTCCTCTGGGACGCCTGAATTACTTTACACTGCAGGTTGCTTGGACAAGATCCAGGACCACCCCCTTAATGCACTTGTATGTTAGACTGGAGTCACATCTTTATTGCTCTTATCATTCACACCGACTATTACACAGTCTGAGTTGTCAAACAGAACATAGATCTTACATCTCCTTCAAGCTGACATCATGCGAGTAGTTCAAGCATATAAAAATATTCCTACTTTGGCTAGCGTTTTTTAAATTTACCTTGTTCTCACTGGATGGGAGCTCAGAACAAACCCAAGATAAATTATCAATTGCAATAAATCTGTGAAGAGGACATTCTGATGTAAATTGGATGGTGATTGTTTGATGAAATGACAACATTGTTGAAGTAGCTCATTATAAAAGGTTCATATTTTGTGGACATTTATGCACAAGCTGATTTGGATTTTGGCAGACATGGCTGGTCAGGTTAATAGGAATGCTCCTTTACAAAACAAAGCACAATTGTCCCAGCACATTTTAATTTCTAGGGTGTAAATGGTAGATTAAGAGAATTTGCAGCGCAGGGTTGCTCTGCAGATGGCTTACAATGAAAGACAATGTCTTACAAGAAAAAAAAGGTTTAGTCATGGGAAATTCAAATGTGTGCATTAAATACCATCCACCTCAGCGGAAGGACATTGTCAGGTTAAGAATAGTCTTGGTTCATAATGATTTTGCTGTCATTTTAAGTTTTAGGCCAATGCATAAATCTCATCCTCTCACTCTTCATTGATCTGCATGGTGGCACATGTAGCATGTCTCAACCCTCTTGGACATGTCAGAGTGCTGTGGGTAGAAGCAGTGGTGATTGTCTTAGGAGACTGTTCAATGAGCAGACTCTGGAGGAGGAGACTATGACAGAGACTGTGGCAGGGATGTGTCTGTGTCATGGCGTGTTCCGTCTGATGATGTGAACATGTAACAGTGGCAGAGGCCCCCCTAACTGAGCCATTTGTCCCACCCAGTGCGTACCTCTATGCGGCGGTCATTCCCTGATGATAAGAGCCTGTGCTCTCCTCAGCACAATGTCAAAGCATGCCAGGCAGCGCAGAGGGCAGAGGAGCTGTGACAGCTACAAAGTGGTTGAGGGGACTGTGTACTTTAGTTGGTCTGCTCCAAATGAAAGGGCTGCTAACAGCAACAAATCACAGCTCTGCAACGCAGCAACTTTCCTCTGTGATAGAAACCGTTTTCATTAGGACTTCCTTTTACATTACTATCTGTCTGCTGGATACACACAGCTTGTTATTCGATTCATTTAGCCACAGCCATGCAAAGTTCTTATTTCAACTTGCCAAGGTGCAATAGCAGGTTGTGTCAGGTGGTGTGCATGTGCGGGAGTGTGCATGAGTTGGTGTGTGAATAGTAATGCGCACCGATGGCCTGTCAGTGTTGCGAGCCTATTTGTATGGATGCCGGGCTGTAGCCTGGTTGAGGTGTATACACAGCACTGGCATAGCACTAGGCTGTCTTGTGCAGCGGGCCAGGATGACATGTGAATCGCAGCAGCCGAGAAAGCCCCGCTTAAGTGGAGGCAGTAGGGAGAGGCAGGCAAGAGCCAGGAGGCAAACAGACAAACAGATGGACAGGCTGATGCCAAGCAGGCAGTGGAGCAAATAGATTGTGCAGCATGGTGAACAGACTCAGCCTACCAAAGAACAACCAACAGCACAAGAGCAGGCCACCCTCGTCGTGAGCTCGTCCTCCTTTATAATTCATTGTGATGGGATAGATAGTAAATAGGACTCTCATCTTCCTCCTTCCTCCTCATCTGCCCCTGTCACATCCCTCATTTGATATGTGTTATGTAGGAGGAGGAGATGTCACTCTTGCAGGATGGGAAATGAACAAAGCGCTATGTGTGAGAAGTGAAGTGAGAGGAGGGAACGCCGCCGAGAGATGTGTGCTGCAGGTGGAATTGGACTGCGAGGCACTGGGGACTGGAGCCCAGCAGACGCTCAGACACAATTCACAAAATAACACCCAGCCAGAGCCATAAAAACAACTCGCTCAGTTTTAAAACACAACTTAAATCTCAAACAGCCAAAACAAAGACTGGAAATAGACATCTTTCATCTGGGGATGCATTACATATTGTTTTTATACCTGTTTGGTCATGTCTAAACGTTCACTGCCCAAAACTCTATAAAAGTTATGACAAACTTTAAGAATTAAGGCCATTATAAAAGTTTAAACGTAACTGTGTTGTGTGAACTGTGAGGTCAATCATTAGAGTCCTCGTCCAACAAGATGGAGGATCAAGTTCTCTTATTGTGTCCTTAGACAAGACACTTAACCCACCTTGCCTAGTATAAAAGTGGTGAGTGCAGGGGTGTTCAAAAGGGTCAATTGTTCAGATTGGCAGCCTTTATACATAGTTAACCACCACAGAAGTGAATGAATAATGACTACAGTGTAGTGCTTTGAGACGTTTCGACAAGTCTGTGAAGAGCATCACATTGTTGTTATTATTAAGGGTCAAGTGTGATAAAATATAGTATATAAATTACAGATTAGAAAAATCTCATTCAGAAACCAATTTCACATGCTTTATGACAGTACCACTGCTACTATATTTGATGCCCTTTGCTAATAATTAGGCTTCTGATCACAGGTATTATCACTGTGATGTTGCTGTTCTACAAATGGGGCCTTTTGTAAAGCGCCTGGACACATTGGCTCGCTGTGGGACTCTGGGTGTAGAACAAAGCGTCTCCTACCTTGATGCCTGCAGAACTGTTGGAAAGTATTTAGCTTGGATTTCCCTGAGGCCCACAGTATGCGCTCACTGGAGCAATAACCTTTGCTTTAATGCCGAAGGAGCATGATTGTTAGTTTCCCGTTGAGGCCTGGCTCTAAAATATGAGCTGTTCCTATTGTCTCGGGCTTGTTTTTCTCTATGGAGAGCATGCAGCGCAGTGGAACACAAGATGCCTTAAAGAACTAAGACAGGCCCGTCAGAGCTGTCTGCCCGCGTGCCTACAGAGACTAATGCTCTATCTGTGTGTATGTGTGTCTATGTGTGTCTGTCTCTATAGGTAGAATGTAAGAAGGCACAGCCCAAGGAGGTGATGTTCCCACCGGGCACGCGAGGGAGAGCCCGAGGTCTGCCCTACACCATGGATGCCTTCATGCTGGGAATGGGCATGCTGAGTGAGTACCCAGAGACATGCACTAAAATAAACCAGCTTTTGCCTCACACACAAGGCACTTTCAAGGCATTTGGCTGAAACTATTTGAAGTGGAATAAATTTGAAAACTTCTTTTGTAGATAAAAACATGTATAGTTTTCCTGAGCAGTGTATAGTATAGACACCTTATTGGATTGTTACATTACAGAACTTTGTGCTCTGTACTTTTCTTTTAATTATTTGTCAATCATTACATTGCTGTGTGTGCAAACACCTGTTTACATATAATTATGTTAATGGTAGACCAATTCAAAGGTTTACACAACCTGAGATATGAGAGACAAGCTCAAAATAAGCATGACTCATGTAAACACTTGTCACACTTCAAACCAATGTTTATTTCTGAGCAATTCTCAAATATTACTGAAAGAACGGATAAATAGTCCTTTGTTTCTCTGAGATAGAAAATCATTTTCGGGAACCAGGGGAGGGGAAATGGCAGTCAAAATGATATTCCTGTTATAGGCCGTAGTAATTTAAGGATTTGGCTCAACAAGAATTATTAAAAGGAAGAGGAGGAGATGTAGATAAAGGATTTTTGTTACTATTATTGATTTTCATTAACTTTTTACTTATAACTCAAGTTCTGACATTTTTTTAAGGAATCTTTTTTAATATCCTAGACCCTGATCTTTTCAACCAACAAGTAAATGCAATTCTCAAGTACTAGACATGGGCTATTTGCATGAAATGTGTCAGACTGATGTGTCATTTAGTCATCATCCATTTCTACCTGTTACAAAATGAACTTACCCAAACAGTGCCCTGGATAGCCCCATTCACTGGGCACTGCCCCTAATTAGGCAGTGTGAAGGTGTGCCACTGGTGGCCACTGCCGTCTATTTCTGGTGGAGTGTGGTGCCGGGCCGCCCCTGGGCATATAGGAGCAGACCAGCACATTAGCAGGCTAAATGAAGAGGAAAATTGGTGTAATGTCATATTAAGGATTCATCACTGTGCCCCCCTTAATGGGTAATGAAGGGGACACACATGTCAGTGAGAGATCTCATCTACAGGGACCTCAGCTGCTGCCCACCGCTCCTCATTACCATCCAGCCCCCGCCCCAGGCCCTTTTATTTAACACTATTGCACTTTCCTCGTGCTGCATTCTGTCTCTCTGTCCATGAGATCTGTCTGTCTGCACCTGTCTCCCCTCCACCTTTCATTCATTCTGTGTCATTTGTATGTGCGACCCCCTCAAACGAATTTGCCCTCACTTAAAAGATTTATCAGTCACTTCAAATGCAAAGGGAAAGATGATAAAAGGCGCTTTTTACGTGTGAATAAGCCTCCCCCCTTCTTTCTCTTGTGGCAGGTGCAGCTTGGTCTGTCTCAGGTAATGGTACAAAGGCTTTGAAAATCAGGGGAGCGGACAAATTACGTATTTGTTGCATGTTTTACATTTTGTTTCTGTAAATGGACAAAAAAACAAGAAAACAATTGGGCTCCAAAATGGTTTGTTTAAGACTTACAATAATAACCTCACAGCATTCCCCACAAAAGTCAGAATCCTTTGTTGTTAGCGGGCACAGGTGAGAGTGGGAGGGCTGTTACTCAGACAACAACAGTTAGGGCTAAAGAGGTACCGTGTGCAGTCTCATTTGATCTCAGAAGCTCAGCAAGATTAGGCCTAGTTAGTACTGGGAAGAGAGACCCCTGGGAATATTAAGTGCCCTGGTGGGGTGACAATGGCTCAGCAGTTAGAGGGCATTCTATCTCTATGTCCCTGGGCAAGACATTTCACCCACGTTACCTCCAGTGTTTATATTGGTGTATGAATGAGAATGTGATTGTGAGAGTGATTGCACCGACTGAATAGACACGAGATCTAACCCTCCCCTCACACCAGAATTCACATTTTGTATTGCATATCTTGCCAAAAATATATTTGTTCACGTTTAGTCTGTCTTTTGAGTTTTCCCATATTTAATTTCTGAATCTACATTACATCAGAAGTTAATAGTCTACTTGACCTTTCCATTGTTTGTGATCAAAGTGTTGCAAAGCCCTTTCGAATGCCTCTGTCAGCTCAATGTGAGTGTGCCACATCTCATCTGTTGGCTGTATTTAACAAGCACAGTGAACTTTTCCAGACTTATCGCCCCCTAATGCGTGTGTAGAGAGGCGCGCTCTCTTCTCCTCCGCTGGGACACGACAGCACGGAGGCAGTGATGTGCTCATGTGAGAATATTAACCGCCAACTTGTTTAGAGACGCTCTTATCTAAATGAAATTGGAACAAGGACAGCGAAACATTCCTTTATATAATTTGCATTTGGAAAAAACAGGGACCCCAGGCTCATTATTTAAGAAAGTGTAAGCTTCTTTTGTGCCAAATCTCATTAAAGCCATCCTTAGCCCCTTTGTTTACCACTTCTAATCGGGGCATTTATCTTTATTGTGTTGTGCTCGATGTATGTTTGCTGAAATTAATACACATTTGAGCCGCACGAGGTATGGCTGCAGCAGATGGATAATTGATTTTAAAGTGAATCAGAACTGTTGAGCCATAAAATAGGTACATTAGCATGCATATTAATAAGGCAATGGGAGCAGTACAAGGCCGTCACCAGGCCATACACAATAACAGGCTTATTTACAAACACGTTTGAAGAGCCTGGATTT
>KN499624.1:4975-16663 GCA_000787155.1 Scartelaos histophorus | reverse complement strand
ATTCCTGCTTTCTCTTTTTTAATAACTCTTTATAAATACATTCCCGTATTTACACTACTAAGATAGCAGAAGCTTAGTAAATACAACTTACTTATCTGAGTATGTCTCAATCTGCTCTTAACACTCTCCAAGTCCTCTCCCTTCAGACACTCACATCTGGCTGGGAATCCTTCATTCAGTATGTGAGGTGCATTTTAATGCAAGTATCAGCACAAGGAAATAGCTTTGAAATAACAAGTATAAGGCTCTATACTCTATATAAGCCAACCATTTCAGCTGGGCATTATTGTGTTTGACTGTAAGACAGTACCAAACACATCATATCCAATATCTGGTGGTCGGTAATAGCTTTTCATCGTATCGGATAACAGTTCTTTTCAGGGCAAACAAACAGTAAAGGCTTTTGTGAAAGCTATCCATCTGTGGCTTCCTGGTGATGACTTCTCATCAGCGGCTGATGAAGATTTTATTTTTCTCTGTAGCCTTCATCCTACCCCATCCAGACCAGGTTACGCTCTCCTCGCTCAGCTCAGCCTCTCAGACGCACATTTCTTTTTGTCTGTGCAGGAGAGGCGAGAGGGTCTGAGAGAGGCATTTTCCCATTGGGTCAGGAATAAATTGAACTTTTTCATGGACAGCAAACACTGATTAGATATTTATGACCAAGGTCAACCTTTCTGATTCCAGCTGGCACAGGCTCTGAGGCATACAGAGTAGAGCATGCACACACATGCCACGTCCATCCACCATGCACAACACAATACAAGCCTCTGCATTCATATGCACTCATGAAAACAATGGAAACACCTGCTACTCATACACATAGTTTCAGATTATGCATGTGATTTGTAAGGAAAAAAAAAACTAATAATGGTATAAAATGTAATATATATATAATTTCATTTTTTATATATATATGTATATCTAGTTTCTCTGTAGAGTGCATTAGCTAATCATCTTATTTCTAACCATGTCAATAAAATGAAATACATAATAGTTTGTAAGTTTAGAAATACTTTGATTTAGCATTGATAGTTTCTGTATTGCCATAGTGGTATAATTTGATCTGAATATACCTATTTTACTTTTAGCAACTCATGACTTATCTTTTAAAACCAGCGGAATAATATTTGTGACAGTATTTTACAATCCATTTATCTTGTAATGTGGTAGTTTATAACAATGTAGACATTTTATTTTATATGTTGCTTTCATCCCATTTACAAGTTCCCCAGGTCTGTTCCCTTTACACCAGGTAGTAGCAGGTGTTGTCATTTACAGGCTCACATTCTGGAGTGCACCATTACCACAGGCTGAGGACTCTCTTTGGTTTTGGAGGTCACTTTTTCTTTTGTAGCTTACCTGTGTGAAAAAGAGATATTATTGACTCTGGTGATTCATTACGAACATGAAACCTTGCTCTCATTGCAAGTTTAAAAGAGACTTGTTACTTCCAAATATGTAGTAGCTTAAATAAGACTACAATAGGGCTGAGCAATTTAGGAAAAATATCTTACTGTGATTTTTCTTACAAGCATTGTGATTGCAATTAGATTTGCAATTTATGTTTTAATAGTGGGCTCATGTTCAAAGTTCACATTTTAAACTCATCCAGAAGAATCAACAAAAAGACTGAAATATCATCTGACAAACTAAAACACGAGTTACATGTTTCTAAATTGCTGTTTGTTAAGGAAATTTTAGAACTTAAAGGTGCACTGTATAACTTTTGTGGTGGTGGTGGTGGTGGTGTGTCCAGGGCTCTACAGTGCACCCATTTCACTTGGATTTGCAAGCAAATATTTCAGCATGCGAAAGAGGAAAACAAAACAGACGCACATGTGCCAGTGCTTCTTGCAGCCCACATTAAGGAGAGCCCTGCGCACAGACTTGACTAAAATGCATCAAACATTAAGGGCGCACTCACACTAGGACTTAGAGCCATGCCCAAGCACGGATAGCTCCTAAAGTGCAGTACAGTTGTCCAGTGTGAGCCTAAGTGTACTGTGCCCACACATGGAACAGTTGGGACTTTGACCCAGTTAGGGTCAAAGGAAGTGAGCTCCATGTAAGACGCTTTCTTTGCTATTCCTGATGACTTCATCAACAATTTGTATGAATCATTGTGGAACCACATGGATGCATCCTTCAAGCTCATGGAAGTCAAACAAGATATTAAATATGGATCTCACAGCACCACTACTTCATTCACTGACGTTATGCAACATATTTTTTGTATTTGAAGTAAATTATTTGTTAAATTTTCTGTAGGTGACAAGACTTTTGTCTTGCCAAAATCGGACCTTTCTGTGTTCATTAAATGATCAATCTTTCTTCAGTGAAGCTAATTTATTTTAGTATATTGAGCATAAGTTGGGAGGGTTTTAGCTCATATGAGACATTTCTAAAACCAATCGATTAATTTAAAGTCAGATTATAACCTTTTGTTTTTACAAAATGGATAAGCGACAAGACTTTTGTCAGGGACTGTAGAGCACTCAACTGATTCTCCTGTGGACTTGTAGGTGCTTAAGTATCACTTTTATTTTCTTTGTTTACTTCTCTTTAAAGGCAGTGCACAAAGCACATACTCTTTGTTTTAATAAATAACTTTACAGTTCTACTGCACCGTCATTTGGATGGAGGAGGAGGACTATGGAGAACGTTACGCGGACTCTGGCTGCATCTTTGTGCACAAGTCACCACAGTGGATATATACACCACATTTGTAAATTGCGCTCTCACCAGGACCAACGAGTAGGAGGATTTTGGCAGAGTTTTGGTTCTTATTATTACTTTGACTTCAACTTTATGCTCCATGCTGGATTTTTACTATACTTATTTGGAAATTATACTTTCACCAGGACCAGGAGTTTGGTTCATGTTATCTGTTAGGGTTCATTTTTACGCACACACACTAGACTGAAAGATGTGGATTTATTATTACGCACTTTGACTTCAAGGCTCTGTGAAGGACTGGATGTGTTTTCAGGTGAATCTAAGCTTCATACTGCATGCTGTTTCTTTATCTCTTCTGTTTTACCAGTAAGATGACTCACTGCACTTTGTAGAACTATGTTAAAACGTGAGTGCTGTTTGTATCTTTGAGTTTAGGGCATAGTCGTGACGCGTGAGCACCTTTGCCGCTGTGAAATCGCTGTGGTGTATTTATTAGTGCATTTATTGGTGTATTGACACTCACATTTAAAGCCAAGGAACCGAAAATTGACACCGAAAGAACTTTACTTTTTCGTCATTTAGCGGCTGTTGGTGCCGCCCCAACCACGTGATGCCCTATGCGCTGTGTGGTGTTTTTGCTACAGTACTGGACCCATCTGAAGGTCATGGTGTTTCACAATTTTTGAATAATATTCGAATAGTTGTCATCGATTTTTGAATAATGTTTTTGCCAAAAATTCCCATCCCTACATGAGGACATGAAGACTCTATGCTTTTTCCCACAGCTATCAGCCAGGACATTTCCCACTGTCTGATGTCCTATGTGGCGGAAGTATTCTCTGATCAAGCATTTATGTTGCTACTCTGACAATTAGCCGTCAATGTATAAATATGGAGGAATGGCAGCATTTAACCACATTGACCTAATTACAATTGATTAAGACATGATCTTTGTGTAAACTTAATCTGTAGTCTGATCCCTGAGTCAAAGGTCTAAACCAAATGTAGGAAAAGTACAGTTGCAATTATTATATTTTTTGTATAAAAATCATTCAAGTAAGTTGGTGTTGGTTCTGCACTGTAATAAGTATTCAAAACAAAAACCTACTTGTGCCCCTGTTTTTTTTTTCTTTGCTCGTAAAATTTTAAACTTAGGAGCATGTGTGCTCCAGAGAAAAAAAAGTTAGAAAATAAAAGTTAGCGCAGAGCCGTGCTTGCTTTTCTCCATAGAAATGTTATTGCTTTGTCAGGAATGCTTCACAGTATGGCATCAAACCTTTCTATCTTCATGGAGACCAAACCAGACCAAGTTACAGGTCAAATCTGGGAAGAATACAGAATGCCTGTTTTCTAGATATTTTTGAGCTATAAAGCCACTTGTAATTACATAAATGTAAGGTAGAGCTGTTAATGTCATACTGTGGAACATTCCAGGCAGTGACATCTCCATAGAAGCACAGTGCACCTTTAATTTTTATTTTTATTTTTATTTTTTGTGTCCATTCACATTGCAATGTCAGTTTGACTGCGATTAATTCTGCAGCCCTATAATACAAGTAAAGAAGGAAATATGTTTATGACAATTATGGGATTAATTGTGTTTGGTTAATATCCACATTGTCACAGTTGTTCTCTCAGATTTCAGAACTGAAGGCTTTCACTGGACACACGCTCACACCCTAGATCCCAATATGTCGTCCACAGCTGCTGGGGCCTGAAAAGTGTCCAGCTAATTAACTGCTGGGTCTGTGCTTGTAATAAGAATCATGACAGCAGATGAACAATGCATCTGCTGCTCTTAAATTTTTCTAATGACACCAGTTCCTCTATAGGCCTTCAGCTCACATGGGACAGTGTCAGCTATTATACAGACAAGTTTAGGTTTTCAAATCCTAAAACAGATTAGAGCCTGATGAAGTAGCCAAAATGGTACACAAGTTAGAGTAACATTAATAATAGGGGAAGACAAGTATTTGGGTTAATAACTTCTCAAATAAGAGTAATTAGGTAACAGTCTGGATGTCGCGTCTTATTTATAATTTGAAGTTAATGTGATTGATTTTCAAAAGACAAACCACAAATATGAGAAAAACTAAATCAAATCTGAAAGAGTGGTACAAAAAACACACATGATTTAATATTGTAGACATAAAGCTTTTGCCTCTTGTTGACTTTGTCAAAGTGGGAATAGTAACCAAATGTTTAGAACATAAATATAACTGTTATAACTGTATAACTATTGAATACTGTTAGGAACTTTTTTCTTTCTGCTTAAAAAAATAACATTAAGCATATTTTATTAAATGCTTCCACTGTAAAACAAGATGTAATTTTATAGAAACTTTTAATAGATGTTGCATTTGATGCTTGTTTCTTACTGATGTTGTAGCTGTGAA
Source organism: Scartelaos histophorus (assembly GCA_000787155.1). Classification (NCBI taxonomy): domain Eukaryota; kingdom Metazoa; phylum Chordata; class Actinopteri; order Gobiiformes; family Gobiidae; genus Scartelaos; species Scartelaos histophorus. The sequence continues at coordinate 11,588 of KN499624.1, read as the reverse complement.
CAGCAAACAGAAAGCTGACTCAGAGCCCTTTGTATATTCAATAGTCAGATGAGAATTCAAAACTGCAATGTGCCAGACAAAACTTTCACTCCTGCTATATCTATAGTGAATAAACCAAGTACCAAACCTTTTACATAACACTTCTGCTTTCAATATTTAAAGCTTTTCAATAAAAGACCTATTTATTTATTTAAGAGGCTGAAGGTTTTCACAGAACCGTGTTTCTTTGTAAAACGGTTCTGAACAAAAAATCAGATATTAATTCCATTTGAAATGATATTGTCTTATTGTACATTTGCTCCTATGTGTCGATCTGCAAAAGAACAAGACATAAACAGACTCCAGCGTCACTATGCGGCGCCTGCCATAAAGTGTTATTATAGTGGGCTATAAAAACGTCCGACAACTTATGGTCGACTGAATTAAAATGAGTTACATCTAGACAGCCAAGATGCAGGAGCTGTGCCGTTTTCTTTGATTTTACTTGACTGTTTAGCTTTGTATTGAATTGTATAATTGTACAAATTATGTATCTGCTTTTGTATATACTACATTTAATGATATGGTTTAGCTCTTCAATGGTAATTCTGATTTAATGTGCACATTTACCTTATGTTTATTGTCTATACTCTCATTATCAGAAAAAACACTTGAAGATTTCTTTAGACATGAAGCTATAGAAATAATTAGGGTTTGTTTTAGCTAAATCAAGTATGACACAGAGTTTGTCATGTTTCTGTTATCATGTAGTTCATGTAGTTACATTTGTACAATTCTGTTACACTGTAGGTTTTTTTAGTGATGTATCCTTTGTCTTTTTTGCAGGTTATCCCAATATTGTGGCGACATACGGCCGTGGATACACTGGATTCACACCCAGCTACAGTTACCAGTTTCCTGGTAAGTGTTACTCTAAATTCATCAGAACTAATTCTTGCTCCAACTTTGCCACATATAAACACACGTCAATCATCCAATAATCTGCTGCAGACTTGTACATAGGCGCTTAAGATGTTTTGAAAATAACTTTACTTCATCCACGCTAAAACCACCATGACCAAACAGCTGAAATGAGGCAACTTCTCGTCTCTCTCTGCTCCATGTATGCAAATTCAAGTGTGAAGAAACAGCGCCTTGTGTATATTTTATCTCATCCCCCTAATGGAAAATGAATGAAGTCATTTTGTGCATAAAAAGTGTTGATTGCGAGAGCAGCCCACTTTAATGAGAGGCGTGCACAGTGGCTGGACCTGAGCAGCTGTACCTACACGGGCGTCCCTGCAATTTCATGCTTTATTTAAGGACTTTCCACGTACTTTGTTTGCTGTGCCAGACATCATTCCTGGCGCTGATAAAATGGAATAGGAAATGTATGACAGCGCCTCAGATGTGGGTAATATCTTTGTGAAATAGATTCAGGAATGGTAAGATGCCACGTCCAGCTGTGACCACCCACCGATCAAAAATATGATCCATTTCTTCTTGACCACAGAGATGTTTGTTAGCACAGGGAGCCAGCATCTGCCTGTCACACTGCTGAATATACACACAGTATGGACATTATGCTGTATGCGTCATTTTCATGTGCTGGTTAAAGCAAAACAAATGTTCAAAAACAAAAGCTGCAAATAAGCGGTACAAAGAAATGTGTTCACATTAATCAAGTCTTGACGTCTGCACAAACTTTAGTAACTGAGAGCGATGAGGCTGAATTTAAAGAGAATGTTTAATGTTTCATTCATTCACGTATGTCTTTCTCCCAGCAACTATAGACCTTAGGCAGTACGCACCTGAGGCAGTGGACTTTTAGTTAATATAGCCTTCTCTCTCCCACATTTTCACAGTGCAGTTTCATGATCCCATTTAAAACAAACATGACTGTGGACACTGAAACATGAGTCATCCATACAGTGAATTAAACTATCTTTTGTGCTTTTATGCTAATCACGCTCCAATGCTGGTTGTGGCTCAGGTGGCAGGCCAGAGGGTTTACTGTTTGATCCCAGGTGCAACCAGTGTATAGTGTAGTTGTGTCTTTGGGCAAGACATCTATCTTGCTGTATGAATTTGATGTGTACATCAGTAGAAGCGGATGGAGAGGCAGTTTGCTTAGATTAGAAGCTATGTCAGTCAGCCCCAGGGCAGCTGTAGGTACAGGTTGCCACCATCAAGTGGGAAGTGGATGAATTAGGTTGAGAAGCTGATCCTGTGTGTAACGCCCAATCAAGATCATTATCATTTTTTTATGTCTTAAATACGTATTTCTCCTATTTAAACAAACATTAGTTAGTACATGTATTTTAAATGTTTACTCTTAGGACAGATTAGTGGGTATCACCTTCCCCCAGGCCAAATGTATGATCTTGTCCGTGTTCAACTCAATTTAAAGACTTTGATAAAGCCGTGTGATTAAAGCTGCCTCCTCTGGGCGCGCTCAGCTTTTGACAGGGTAATTGGAATTTTTAATGTATGAATCAAATTCCTTGTCCAAATTAAATAACCCTGGGCCAAATATTGACTACAGTCCTTCCTTAACCAAGATGTGTAAAGCATTCCCAATTCCAGATCAAAGACACTATGCAACTCTCACATAAATAAGTGAGCGCTGCACTGAGCTGGCTGGATACAAGAGTTATAAATTGTGGGCAGCACTTCAAGGCTTTTTTACACACAGCGAGCCTCAGGAGTCCAATGTTAGCCGAGTAAAACAGCTTAGGCAATTGTTCAATTGTCAAGATAAAACAGTGATAAAACATTGATCAGTGATGAAACAGTGAATTTAGTCTGAAAACTCAATAAGCCCTGCAGAGAGGCAAAGTAAACTAATGCTGACATGGTGTAACTGAGAGAAGTGAGATATACCCTGGCCCAGCCAAAAGGGATAAGCCCAGCTTTTACTGTTACTGGTTAGAAAGCAGCCATCAGCTACAGAGGTGTAAAACACTAAGTGACAGCCCGACTTCATGGTCCCTGTAGCTCCGCCATTGATTAACACCCCAATCGATCACATGCAATATGTTTCCACGTCTGTTTGTGTGACATTAGCTGCGTACAAAATGAAGCCATCATAGGCGAGACATCATGACTATTTAATGCACTTTGAGGCGAGCTGTATTACTGATGTAAATGAGATCATTGCTCAAAATGAATGGGGATGTGTGTCAGAGCGACTCCCAGAAGGACAAGCCCAGACACTGTAAGAAACACTCAGAGATGTTTGTTTGTGCTTTTGAGACTTTATGCCCAATATTAAACATAATGCAATTACTACAGGCTAATTCTTTCATTATTTTCTCATTGTATTGGCTCATGTCTGTAGATATGTGTTGCCACATTTAATAACATAATAACTTTTTAAGCAACCTTCACCTACAGTTAAAGATATGTACAAATTGAGGGCTGAAACTAGTGGTATAGTATAGATGCTGTGTTTGCTGGTAATCAGAAAAATGCACAAAGCATCCATTAACATTTCAATATTTTTCCCAAAAGTCTCTGCACACAAGGCAGCTCTATATTGGTGTACTATTCCCTGTATATTTCACTGTATATTCCTTTTACAAATGAAGCCATTATGAGCCCAAATCTCCAGTTGTTCACAAGTGCATAGAACTAATCTCCTCTTGTGTGGGAATCTAATTTAATCTTATGAGTATTTGTGCAGTTTCCAGTCTAATAAAGACAAATGCAAATGCAGTTAAAACTCTGCTATAAAGTGCTTGACAAACAAATGTTTGTCTGTGCTCAGTATTGGCTTTTTACACTGTTTTATACTGTTTCCCTGTGTTTAGTGTCAGGCACGAGGAGCATGTTGATTAGAATTTCAAACGCCATAGTGCACAGTGCATGTGTAGTGACAATCAGGGAGACAGCGATGTTTAGCAGATGCAGGCTTGTTGCGGAGGTGGAACAAATACAAAGCAGCGTGCTATAAAAAAGACTCCTCTTCCCTTGTTTTAGGTTCATCAAAAGCAGTTTCTCTTTACGAATATTCAAACAACTTGATTGGTTCATATTTTCTTAATGAGAAAAAACTCTGAGCAATAGTTTGTTGCAGTTGTCTGTGTCTCAGATGACTCCTATAGACTGTGCACTGACAAAGGACTTTGATGGGTCTCTTTGAGTACACTGCCCTGTAATGTATGCATACAAATGTAAGGGCTGATATGGAGCTCATGTGCTTTTTCTTGTTGCAGTTGTCAGTGACAGGGCTCTTGTTACAGATTGAGACCTTTGGCCAGTGTATAAATGCTTCTTCTTCTTCTTCTTCTTCTTCTTCTGCTTCTTCTTCTTCTGCTTCTTCTTCTTTTTGTAGCCCAGTGTTTTGTGATTTGCAAATTGACTTTGCATTAAACAGCTGTGGTTCATAAAACCTTGTCAATTTCCCCACATCCAGGACAGACACAAAGTGTAATACAATTTGTCTTGTTATCAAATGAATAATGTCAGGTCTCATCTCACCCCCACACACGATACAGGCAGAGATTTCCTTGTTTTGTTTTGCTGATGTTGTTTTTGGTAGTCATGTGTAAAGATATATTTGAACTTAAAAAATATGTGGGCACATTTAGCTGTAGAATTTACAACTTAACTTGATTTCAATTTTTGTAATCTCCACACTTCATTGCCAGGGGAAGAACTGTCTGCTTTTGTGGAGTTCCAGTGAAAACAACATTAGCATTGTGCTGTATACAGTAGCACTCAGAGATTAGCACACTGTGGATCTGGATGCTAATAATGCTTTGTTATTACTAGATCTGGCAGAATAAACAGATTGAAGATATTAGGAATAAAAATGTAAATAGAATCAATGAGTTGACAAAAGCAGGATGAATTTAGCTGATAAGGATGTTAATCTCAGCCACTGCTTCATATGAGGTTGTGTAATAATCATAAGTGACTGTCTTAATCCTTCAAATACACCTCAAGTGGTAAACAAAACCGAGGGGGAGTTAACAGCTGTTTAAAATCTTCTCAGCAAAGTGTCCAAATACATTTTGTTGATCTTTGCCTCAGAAAAGAAATATGGTAAGAGTTATTTGACTTAACAAATAGAAAATAGAAAAATGAGGTACAGAAGGTCACTGCTTTGCCTCAGTGTGACTTCTTCAAATTTATTTGAAATGTATGTCTTCTTTAGTCTTAAGCTTTACATTTATAATATGCTTTATAGATCAAATAATGTTTCTAGAACGATGACCTTAACAAGCCAGTTCATGGGTTTTGAGCTAAGGCAGCTATCTAACATTCACGAGAGAGACCACTCCTTGGCGTGAATGGTTCAAACTACATCACATGTTTGAAAAGAGACTAATCTTTTTCTATCTTTTTTTTTTTCTCATAGCAATTATGCAAATTATATAAACATAATATATCTTTTAAATGGGGAGAAGTCCACAGACAAGCCAAAATGTGTAACCAAAAACCCATGAAAAAGGACTATTATTATTTTATTTTAATTGTCTTTGGCAAGCTAAGTCTTGCCATGTTGTGCACATGTCAAAATGATCACCTGCAGATAGAGACTGCAATAAATCATGGTATTCTTGAGGTTCCATAAATCCCTGTGGCATTAGAGAAGCTGCTGCTGTCTTGAAACACCCCTCTTAGAGAGGAAGCGTAGGAAACATTACTGTACATTATTCCTGTTTCTACGCAACAGTCTAATTAGCATTAGCTGATAAATGTGCTATTGTATTATTCAAGTTGGAGCGCCCAGGGGAGCGTCCCAAGATGTGGTTCATTTAAAGCATGAGGTGCTTCATTTGGAGGATGTCACGTGACCAGGCCATTGAACCTAATCTGGAGAAAGTGCAAGGAAACATAACAGCTGTACAGAGCTCCAAGCACGTTGTTTTTAATATACCACAGGCTTGAGGATCCTACCGCTAAAACAAATGGCCCTAATGGAGGAGTGCAAGTGCGGCGCAGTTTATATAGTGTAATTTTACCCACACATAATTGCCATCAGTGGCAGGAAATATAAAAGAGCAGAGAGGTTTGGGGAATTGCGGGGTAGTCCGCATTGTGCATGTGAATAAGAAGCCTGGCCATGTGTGAGGCAAATGTAATTAAAAAGAAAAATAGTAGTATGGCAATGTGCACTCTTTATGCAGGAGGGAGCATCAATAGCATGTGCTCATATTGTCGCCTCTATTGTTAACCAGCCTTGTATTAGTTCTTTTTATTGCACACACATGATTGAACATACACACACCAAATTGGCATATTCATAGAAAGATAGAGATTGTTGCGTGGAGGGTTGGTGAGGGGGGTGGGGGGGCATAATTTCCGCTGCACTGTTCCCCTGCACGTCCCCCTGCCTCTGCCGCCGTGCCCCCGGAGCCTCCCCTGGCATAAATGACCATTATGGCTCCATTAGGGCCTCTACTAGGAGGTCATTACGGTAGACGCTGAAAAAACCAAGGGGATGAAGACGTTAGTGTGCTTCCATCCGGCCGGGGAGACACACAGGCTGTGAGCGAGAGCAAGACATAACAGTCAGTCATCCAGGCTACTCCAGATGTCACAGCAGACAAACAGCCATCAGGGTCTGCCCAGCCAGTCTCTCAAAGCAGCGGGACAATGGAGGTAAGCATGATTAAGAGCAGGA
>KN499623.1:47621-85461 GCA_000787155.1 Scartelaos histophorus | reverse complement strand
TCTGATGAAACAAATGATCTTCCACAAAATACATTTACGGGAATCGTCGACATCAGTGTCACGTTTTCTGCTACAAATGGTTTTCTTTCTAAACAGTAAATAGCCAGAATGACCTCTTGTGCGTGCATATATCCCAGTATCTGTGCAATAGCCTTATTTTGCGGATCTCTTTTCCCCTCACACATGGGCAGGGCGTGCATGACCACAGTGCCCTTTAAATAGTCTTCAGTCCTCCCCCTCTGTAATTAGAGACATTTTAAAAACCTGTATTTTAATTTTAGACCATGCAGTAGCTTTTTGGACCTCTTCTGTGTGCACCCACTCACACATGCAAATACGCACTTTCAGTATAAATAAATGTGATAGGTCGCACACACAGACCCACAAACCGCAAAGCCAGTCTGGTAACCCAAGCACAATGCCCGGCACTCTATAATAAGTGGCTGCACATATCAAATTCTGGCTCCAAGGCATCACGGCTAATGTATTTCCCTATAAGCCATAAATCTCTTCTTTCATGTTGTTTTTGCCATTCGTTCTTGAGCATCGTCCGTTTGATCTTTTCTTTAATGTGGCATCTTCTCGCGCTCGATAATATTTGGAAGCCGATTCAGTGTTTTGAATGCGATTTCACGGATGCTCCCGTCTCCGTAAATGGAGCTAGTATAGTTTGTTGGTGTTCCCTCTCGCTCGCTACAAGTCCTTTTGCAGAACATGGGACAATGGCAGCTTTCACATTTTGACGTGAAGTGCCTGTTGTCCTCCGGGGCATTTAGTCTCTCTCTTGCATTCATTTGTGTGAACCGGCGCAGATTTTCAGAGCAAGCACAGGGCACATGGGGGGCTCATCCAGGACAGCACAGTTTCCATGTTTGCACTGTACGAAAGGGTTAAGTATTTCTGGTTTAGGACCCTTGTATTTTGGTCTATAGAGCTCTCATGAAGCACTTGATGTAACAAAGAAGATGCAGCGACCACATGTTCACAAATGTCCAGGTTTCTTTCATCTCTTGTCTGGGGAAAAGTGTCCTCCAGAGACAAAAGCGTGCATGAATTAAAGGAGGTTTTACTCTCGACACCTGTGACTGTGAAAAATGTAAGAAATTTGCTTCTAACATTCCTTAAATTTGCATTGTGTCATTTTCCTGGTGGAGGGTCTGTTAAATGCTTGTGTCCATGGAGATGTTATTGCTTTGTCTGACATGTTTTACAGTCTGGTTTAAGCCTTTCTATCTTCATGGAGACCAAACCAGACGAAGTTACAAGTCAGATCTGTGGAGAGAAAATCCCACTCACTATTTGTGCGCTATAAAACCACCTGTAATTGAATAAATGTAAGGTAATGTAGGGTTGTTTAATGTTGTACTGTGGCAGAGAAATGACATATCTATAGAAACAAGCACTCCCAATCAAAAAGTTACATTGTGCACCTTTAAGATTGAGAGAAGATTGAAAACTTGTATATCTAATGGGCAAATAGTCTTGAAAATGTGACAATTGTAACTTCAGTTCTAGTTCTGTGCTGGTGTCATAACTCGTAGGCAAAATAACAATAATATATTTTATGATACAGCAGCCGATTTGCAGTTATTTTAGCAGAATAATACATCTCGAAGCTTAATGGGAGACAGGCTATTGTCATTTTTTTCTGAAGATAAAGATAATTTACTTTTCCCCAAACTATAAACACTCAAAAGTCCTGCTCGGTCTGGCCAAACCTCAGACTGAATTAAACAGCAAACATGTCATCTTCTCTCTAAATTACAACACTCTTCTGTTTTAGTTGGGACGTGATACAAAAACCTCGTATGACAAAAGCTCCCGAGTGGTTCACCAAAACTATTTTAGCTGACTATTGCACCTATTATATTATAAGACATTAGATGCATTTAGGGCTGGGCAATATGGTGACTCAAAGCTTAGTTTTGATCTCTATATATCCCACAATATGTTATTTTGGTAAAGTTGTGAATTTCTGCTATGCTCCCACCCACTTGTCCCATTGGGCAGCCTCAGCAATGCACTCCAAAACTATTTTAGCTGACTATTGCACCTATTATATTATAAGACATTAGATGCATTTAGGGCTGGGCAATATGGTGATTCAAAGCTTAGTTTTGATCTCTATATATCCCACAATATGTTATTTTGGTAAAGTTGTGAATTTCTGCTATGCTCCCACCCACTTGTCCCACTGGGCAGCCTCAGAAATGCACTGAGTGAGTGACAGGTGCAGTTAACCAACTATAATATGATAAACTTATGTGCGAACCCTCTGAAGAAGCAGATGATTTCAGTTTATCCATCAAGACAAGATACTAGGGATGCACCAGTATTAGTGTCGGTGTGGAATATTTGCACCGATCTAACAAAATGAGTTTCATTGAGTATCAGTTCCATAACATCAGTTCACTTAGACTTTATAGACCCACAAGGGAAATGACTTGGACACAGATTCAGCCAATATCCTGGTTGGAATCTTTACGGACTGATGTAGCCTCGGGATGTTTCATTATTTTGAACTTTAAATCATACAAAGCTGTTCAGTAGCAACGTGCACGATACATAACAATTACATAACACGAATCAATTTTTATTATTTTTTTTAAAGAATAAAAAAAGTTGGATTGGTGCATCTAAATTCTATATTTTCAGGAATTGCGATAAAACTGAAATTCATATTAAACCCTTAGGTGCGCTCAGTAAACTACCTCATGAAAATGTTATTGCTTCTTCGCCTGGATGTTTCCACAGGATGGTGTAAATATCTGGATCTGTCTTTCATTCATTCAATTACTTGCCAAAATACCCTGGAGTCAGCTGCTTGTCTCTATGGAGGCTGCAAAGTTTTATGCTATTTTGAGGAACTCCATGGAGACCAAAAGTTTATCCATCCTGTAAAATAATAGGTCCAGTTGGATTCAATTGGAGATGAGTAAGCAAAATACAGTAATTCTCTTCATTTCTGTCATTCCTGTTTGGGATTTCTGCAGTAAACCCTTATTCTTGGTTCATTATACTGGATTATACTGGATGCCCTTCCTCACAGAAGACTTTTTATTTAATTAATAATGTTATGTATTGATTTCTGATCGGGGAAATTGCTTTTTTGTTCAGCCATATGTTTAAAAAATCCAGCTGCAATTGTGTAAATCTACTCCCAGATATTTTGACATGGCATCTTCACGTTTGATCGATTTGATTTTCAGTCCATTAAACTTTCTCAAATTGGTTTACTGTGTGGCCAATTGATCTTCATTACATTCTAATAGTGATGTTTCTCTTTCCACCACGTTCTTCTGTACATTTGAACGAGCGGTGCACAGGATAGTTCTTTGTCTTTGACGTAATGCGCGACGTAATGTTTTCAGATCTATTAATCCTGACATATGGGTGAGTCGGACCGTCCTGGAAAACCTGCTAACAGCCAAGCTACAAATTAAGAGGCTGTTAAATCCATCTTTTCTGGTTACACCACAATATTTTGTTGATCCAAAATGTCTAACCTCATTACCTCCAGTGTTATGAGTATACAAAAGGAAACGTTGCCATGTCCACTTTAGTTTTCCACAATGATCTGCCAGTGTGTTTGAAATGCAACCCTGGGAAAGTAAATAGCAGTGGAGAAAGAAAAAAACTTAAAATATGAAGAAATACACTTTAGAACCAGTACCAGCTCAAGTACCAGCTCAGAAAATAGTTGGTCTTCAATGTTGCTAAAAATCTTAAATTTTAGTTGAAATTTTAAGTGTACTTTTTCAATATGTTTCAAATTCAAAATAAAAATGTCACCTTTTAAATATTCACTACATATTTCCAAGCCCTCAAATTCAACAGTTAAAATTCAGAGTATAAAATTCGCTGCAAATATCCAAATTAATGTTAATTTTTTGGGTCATTATTATTTTATGACACTTAAAAAAAAGGATAAAAGGGAAACAATCTTAAGAACATTGAACTCAGTAAACTACATAATTTCCCCAATTAAGGGTTGTCAGTGTCTCTTATTATGGTTGGAGGTCCCGTTTTTTTTTCCAGATGGAGTCGCCATTGCCAATCTCCTCCCGAATCTAAGCGAAATTAACCTTTAATTGTGTGGATTTTGATTTTTTTTTTAATTGTTTGAATAAGACCAGATTGATACGAACTCTTGATACTTTAGACTACTCAATTAAAAGGGGTACAATCACATTAATCATTTGTCTCAGTTTAGTCAGAAAAGAATTCACTATTGAATGAAAAAATGGTTTTGAGCAACCATCATAGAATATATTTTACTGAACTGAAACAATTGTTACAAACAATTTGAATCTTTTAAAGGTTCAATAGAAAAAAAGCAGCTTAAGTTTTGGTCAAATTGCTAGTGGACACTTACTTAGCTCCTCCCTCCAGATATAAGGCAGTGTTCACCAACATCTGACCAGAACTGAAAAACTTGCTTGGATGAGCTGCGAAACATATTTTAAAAAAAAAAAAATCAAAAAGAAGTCCAGTTGACAGAATTTAATTTTTCTTTTGCTCTATTCAAGTGTTGCTCAAATCAGGACATAACCATGACACAAACAGAAGTAAAATGCTAAATCTACTCCAGTGTACTGATATAACCTGTACAATTATAACAAAGCATGCACAGCTGTACTGTAAACATGATCAAATAATGTCAAAAGATGAATATGTTGCTGATTGAATTACCTCTTAGTATTCTCTAAAAGCTTTTCCTCTCATTCACTGCTTGATACAGACCATGTGCATTAGTAAGCCAGCACTAATTAAACCCGACTTAATTCAATAATGACGTTTGGAGAACCTCTTTAAGTCTCATTATGCCCTCAGAGTTGGTGGATTTATGGCACGTTACCAATCTCCTTCAAGGGTGCTTGTGTTTCTCCTCCCGTGTGGTCCTCATGTGTAAAAGGCCTATTCGCAGTTAAATGATGTTTACACAGTGGGTGCCCCGCTTGTTTTGACTCTGGCCTCGACTCTGGACCTGCGCCTCTGTGTCTGCTGTCGGCCATTCATCCACTCAATGGTCAAGGAGGGATTAATGCTGGAAAGTTTATTTGGCATTTTAAAATATGATAATGTACGGAAATTTGTTAGTTTGTTAAAAGTGAGCTGTGTAACTTTTCTGTTTGTCTGGAATATTTTGCAGTGTGGCATTAAACCTTTCTATCATCATGGAGGAAAAACAACAGGTTCAGTTCAGATCTGTGGAGAGGTGACTTCATTCACAATGAGAGAGCCTGTTTTTCTAGATATTTTTGAGCAACAAATCCACATGTAACAGAATATATGTAAGGTAGACATATTTATGTCATACTGTGGACATAATATGACAAGCTCATGACTCACATGACCAAAAAGATGCATGGATCAATGACATGACACCTGTCCAATTGCAATTTCTTCACTTAAAAAGCTTTAAATGTCATAATAATTCCCCACACACCTGTAGTTTCAGAAATCATTAGTTATTTTGCATGTTTTTTGTACTTGGTGTTCAAATGTCATGTGGTGTCTGATTTTGAACTTTTTTAAATTTACTCTAAATCTATTTTTAGATTCTACATTTATTTTCTTTCTTTTTTGGCATATTTTCCGGAGTGTTTTGTAGTCCCGTATGAAATATCAGCTTTCTTGAATTAATATTTCCCCCATAATCAAACAAATATTGTCCAAGCGTGTCAATTTTTTCATGTTTCATGTTTTCAAATATCAATATCATTGTTATATTACCCAGAACTTGGATTAATATCCCAACCATGTTTTAGAAAATAAAACATAACACATGTAAGGTCATAGCCAATTTATGCACATAAAAACACTAAAAATGCTTAATATAAATGTCAAACATAGATTAATGCAGACCTGACATTGTAAATATTTTAAAATGTTCAATAGAAACAAAAATTTAAAAAAATTGCCTGCTGAAAATCCTTATATGTCGTTGACCCACATAGTGCACCTTTAAGGAGTTTGATTCTGTTTATGTATTTATGCATTTCATTTCATATTGAATATTGAAGTGTGCCGATGCTTGAGGGAGCAGTTAACAGTCTTTCCTTCAGGGTTAAGAAAGTTCATCTGCCTATCCATGTTTATTTATAGAAATACAATCTTCCATTTTCACTTAAATGTTACGAATTGTAGCCCGTCAAATGCCTGGTCTCCCAACGGCCTCTGAATTATGTGTTATAGGTTTGTGGGACGTTTTTCACCAGTCTCTCGCAGAGGCCACAGTGACCACACAAGAACTCAACAATACTACTCCCTACTCCCACATTTGCGTAAAAATGACATGCTGCTTGTTTGTGCCATTTTCGACATATAATAATGTGTTTTGACATGGCACTGACGATCTGCAATGCTGGAAGAAGTAGCACAGTGCTGCATATTGTCATGGTGCTTGTTCATACTTGCAGTTCAAATAGAAATGAGTGAGTGGGGTTTGTAACACGCTCATGGCTCTGTCATGGCTCTCAAAGTCTCTGTGGCTTTAGGAAGCAAATTGAGTAAACCAACAAAGTGAAGTGGCATCACACAGGGAGGAGCTGCTGTGGTCAGGACAGGAACAAGTCTTACCCCTCTGCCATTACTACTCACAAAAAGCAGCCCAAATCTGTATCTGGATCATCATATCTGGCTTGTTTATTCATGCGTTTTATGAAATTGCTCTGCCCCTTATTAAATAAACTCTAAATCTAATCTAATATATCAAGCAGCCAATGTCGTTAAGTTTTCTTTACAGAGCATTATATCCACAGTCCATGTTGTATCATTCCATTACTATACTCTATACTATACTATACTATACTATACTATACTATACTATACTATACTATACTATACTATACTATACTATACTATACTATACTATACTATACTATACTATACCATACCATACCATACCATACCATACCATACCATACCATACCATACCATACCATACCATACTATACTATTACAATTACATACTCTACTCTACTCTACTCTACTATTACTTATACTATTACTATTACTATACTATACTATACATTACTATTACTATATGAAAACCATGGTTTACTATAACCACTGATCAAACACTTTAAAGTTAAGTTTGTGTTTTCCTTCAATCGTCCTTGTCCAGGTAGACCCAACCCCACCAGACACTTTTCACTACTTTTGCTCATTGGACAGAATTCAACTTTTCTTCTGTGTTAAAACAGTGTTAATTAATTGTAAGAAGAAAAATAACAATTGTTATTTTTCTTCTTACGAATACGAGCTGTCTTTTAAATGTGTTGCTATTATCTAAGTGCCGCTGACGTCATGTCTCGTGCCCGTGACCGAGCGTAACCCTCCAGTGTCTGTGCTCCTCCCATATGACCCTTTCTTTTGATGCACATATAAATGAATTAGATGAAATGGCTCGCTGAGATCCTGGAGCCTGACATGTGGCCCTGGGTTTTTCCATTGATGAGGTGGATTTAATTAGCAGCGCAGTATCTTATAAAGGCTCTTTGTGGTCTGAAAGGGTTAAGTGAGTGAGAGATGCTAAACGTAGCCAGCACAGATGCGCAGTCACAAATACAGGCCATATACTGTCTGGAGTGAATTAACACACTGTCATGACAAAGAGAACAACAGAAATGTCACTCTGGAAGCAACAAAGTCTGACCAGGTACAAAAAACTCAAAGAAGCGGCTTATCAGTTCAGTATTAAAATAATTGGGGCACTTCCAACACTCTGGATCAAGTTCAGTGCAGGAAATGCTGCTTTCTAAAGATAGAATTAAATACTGACCAACTTGCCAAATGTTAGATTGTTTTTTTTCCTTTTTTTTTTTGTCCTAGCATTGACCTGTTAAACTGCCCGCCAGCCATAACGTAAGAAGTGTATATTTCTGTATATTTTTTTACAATGTGGTCACCAAAACAAAACTTCTAGCTAAAAAAAAAACACTTTTGAGCCAGAGAAGTTCATGTTAGGGCCTTCTGACTTTAAAACGTCTTCTGGAAAGTGCTCCCAGAACAACTCTTGACCTCTGGAGACTGACTTCAGCATAAACAGCTAATTGGCTGGGTTTCCTGTTTGGCCTGATGGGAATGGACAAACTATTTCTGTCTGTTTATAGAGCTCCTGGTGCATAGTTGTACTTTCTGCATTGTTTTCAACATGAAAAAAGAACAATGCTTTTTCTATAACAAGTGATCAGTGGTTACATCAGTACTATATAGTCCAGGAAGAATTCTTTTTGTTTCCAAATCCTTCTTTTTTCCTTTTTAAATGTCACTAAAATGGTGATGGTACATAAACACAATACATAAAAAATAGAATAGAAACCTGCTTTATGGCCTGTCTGACTTTAGAAATAAACAAGCAAACAGAAATACCTGTATTGTAGCATGTTTTAAGTCCATAAAAATGGCAAGGCTCTTTCGATATGCCATTACAATAATCAAGCATGCTAGAGAAAATAGAGGAAAATATGTAAAACAAAATTAAAAGTAGTGACATTTTGAAAATACAGTCGTCAAACCAAAAACATGAGCCAGTTGTGCGCTTGTTTGTGCGTAATAACAAGTCTCGCTGTCTGTGTTGCATTACATGTGTTGTATCACTGCCAGTGACTTTCTCCTCTCTACTTTGAGTTATTGGAGCAGTTCCGGCTCTTTGGATCTTTCATCTGGAGCCTGTATCTGGTTATGGGACATAGTGAGTCCACAGTGAGGGCAGGAGGAGCTGGACCTCGGGGCTGTACAGGTTCAAACCAGGGCTGCACCAGAGAGACTTGATCACTAATACTAAAAACATCTTGACTCAGGGTTAGTCATTTATTGTCTTGGTGCAATGTGGTGATTTGTGAACATGACACGTGTTCTCTCTGGATTATATTTTCTACTGATGCCTTTGGGAACATCTCTATCAGCAGGGGCATTCAAAGATAAACTTCTAGAGAATCTGCTGATATATTTGGATGTACTGTAATAGGAATGAGTGTGTGGACTTTAGATCAGGGACGCACTGATCTGGGATCCTCACTGAACATAGACACTGATGTAATAAAACTATTTACTGGTTATAGTCGGCCCAGAAAGTCTCATAATGTTTGTTTTAATGAATTTACGGAAATACATCGGTATCAGAGCTGAAAAAGAGCGATTGGTGCATCTAGATTCTTTTCATGCAAAATCGTCAGTGTAATTTGGAACAGCATTTTGTGATACAGATTATATTATAAATTATAGATATATCTCTTAAGCATGTAATTGTTGTAGTTTATGTTAATGTCAATATGGTGAAGTTTTCTAAATTTACATTTTCTACATTTAAAATAAGGGGTGAAAATTGGGGAAAAAACATCAAATTTAAATGTTTCTAACAAGTTTTGTGAATGAGATTAGATTTACAATGTTTACAGCAACATTATGTAACGTTGTAGCCAAAAAAAATGATAAAAATAAGAGTTTACCATAGATTTTTCTAAGGCTATAGTGGCACAAATCATTTTTATTATTATTCATTTGTGGAGTATAAATGTCACTTACTGCCTATGTTTTTGGAAGTACATTTCTCATTCATTTTTCCTATAACCATTCTGAAAAATTTCTCTTTCATATTTATGATAATACAGTGAGCAACAAAGTCTGATTTTGTTATGCATTTATATCGTCTAGTTTATTCTAGACTATGGGGGGCCATCATAGTCTCTGTATTAATGGGAAACATTGGGATTCTGTTCAGAGTGCACATTGTAAACATATCCAGGAACATGAAAATTCAAGAGAAAATTGAAATAGATAAATTATTACAAGAACCCAATGCATTTCAGAATAGTTAAACAACAGATACAAGGTTTTTCTTTGTTGAGGACGTCCTATTAAACAACTGCTGCCTTTGCGATTTGATAAGCGCGCCCACTCAAATTCTTATTATTTTTCTGTCAAAGTGTTTATTAGCATAAGATGATTCAAGTCAAATGCTCCCGATTTCCAGTTCTTTGGCTAAACGCCTAAATAATGTAAATGGATGTGGCCTGAATTCAATTACAGCCATTATCAGCCAAGCAGGTCCCACATCTTGATTGCAGCCGCGCCGAACAATCCAGCGTCTAATTTTAGCACATAATGGAAGGAACTGACCGTATTTTGTGGAGAGTGACCGCGCTGCCTTTAGTCGTCCTGCGTTCTGCTAATCAAAGATGAGACCGTGTGGAGGTTGTAGTAAATTGCACACCTCGTCCCTGTGTAAATACGGTGTTTGATTACGTCTGGTGCGAGCTGGAGGCGAAGTGTTTTTATTGATGTGGCAGGAAAGAGCGGAGAGACGACTGCTGCTGCTGAATTTGTAAATCTCACCTCCCTCTGTTCAAAACACACAGAAACACACTGAATTAAAAACACAACTTAATAAACAGCCTATTAGTCTAAATGTGTCCAGACAGAAAGAGTAGGCGAGAAAAAGAAGAGAGTTGGACGTCTTGTCATTGCAGCAGTGTCACCTTGAACCTGTGAGATTGTTAAACACATTCTTCCCAAATGCCTAAAAATAGAGAACAATTCAGCTGAGAAAAACACAGCCACAGTCACTAGTTCTTTAAACTATATTTTACATTTTTCACAAGTTTCAGACAAAAATACATAAGTATACGCATGAAAACGGTAATGAGTTTGAGACTTTTAACAGTGTAGTGTAAAGAATATTAGACTTGAAATGGAATGCTGTATTTGAGTGGATATCAATTCCTAATTTCTGGTAACAATAGCTTTAGAATAAACAAACTTTATTTGGTACAACAATAAAATATTTGGACACAGTAGCTCAATATATAATGTAGAATTTATACATTTATATTTTTGCTTTGTTATTATAAGTAGCAAAAATAGCTTTGTAGGCTTTTTTACTTAT
Organism: Scartelaos histophorus; assembly: GCA_000787155.1. Classification (NCBI taxonomy): domain Eukaryota; kingdom Metazoa; phylum Chordata; class Actinopteri; order Gobiiformes; family Gobiidae; genus Scartelaos; species Scartelaos histophorus. Next base: position 74,570 of record KN499623.1, on the reverse strand, counting down.
TGCTAACTTATTTATTGTATTGTATATTTGTATATTGTATAGTTGTTTTAACTTTAACGGGTATTTTGCCATCAGATGTTCCCCCTGTGGGTATCACCTGATGGTCACAGATTACCAAACGAACAGTTACAACATTACATTACATTATACATTGCACTTTTAACTTGTAAATATTTATTGTATTGTATATTTGTATATTGTACAGTTGTTTTGCGTTTGTGTTGTCTCCCCTTCCCAGGATGACAGATGGAAATTAGCTTTGAGCTACAATCTGGTACAAACATCTCTGCCATTGTGCTTAATGTAATTGTACACTGTCCTAATAAACCAATAAAATAAATAAATCAATAGTAAATGATGTGATGTTTTCCCTTGTGTAACAAACACACAACAAAATGGCCACTTAGAGTGAATGATGCTCTTTGGGATCAGACTAACCTAAAGTGTACCCTGGAGTCACACCAGTCCAAATGCAGTGGGAAAGGGAAAGACTGATGGTCTGATCTCCTGCAATGTGCCGCCGAGCGTTTGAAGTGAAAACTCGTCCCTTTGATGAAAATAACATCCAAAATGATTATGGTGATTACAGCTCGTCTCCTAATCTGCAGATCCGTCTATCCTTAACATTAATGGGAAACATCTTAGTCTAATGTCTCTGGTCAGGCTAATCTGATGTGAGGCTCTAGCTCCAAAAACACATTATCATCTCCCCATGTGACCCTGTGTCTGTTTGAGAAATTAAATAATGTATTTTACTATGTATTTCTTTAATATGTGTGTGTTTTTTGTTTTTTTCACAGTGTCTTGAGCAACAACAAAATCAGGGTTCTGAAAAATGGATCTTTCATTGGACTTTCTGCTCTGGATAAGCTGTAAGTAATTAGCCACTACTAACTATAAAACATTAAAATGAGTATATACGGTGGTGCTGGGGCAGTAGAGTGCTGTTGGCTCCTGTGATTCAAGTATTTTGACATGTTTGAGTGCCTTAATAGATGGCTCAGTCCCTGCACAGGCTCCAGCAGAGGAGACTCAGACTATCACAGGCTAATGTTGAAAAGGTCACATAATCACTCCTCAGAGGTTCATTATAGGTGAGTTCCTCTCACCAGGACAAGATATGCAGCCTGTCTGTGGAGCTGACAAAGAGACATAAGGCAGCGCAGTGACACGTGTGTATTTAAATGTGAGCTGCCAGAGTCACAAGTGAAATTTCAACCTTTACATTTTCTATATTACAGAAAATTGACTTTTATGAGCTTTAAGCCATGTTAGAGTGTTGTTATCTACCCAGAGTATGTATGTGTCTGTATGTTTGTCTTTTGTTTCATTCACACATTTGAGTAAACCTTTATTACTGCTCTGTCTACATCCCCAAAGCTCAAAATGCTCTGTTCCTCCTTGTGATGTCATGCAGTGGTAGTTGTCAAGTTAACCTCACCTTTTACCTTTAGTTTAGCAGAGGTTGGCCATTCCACTGCTGATTTTGGTGAAGGTGTATAGAGTTTAAAAGCACAGTGGAGCACTTCCTGTATGACATCACATGGTGGATCAGAGAGAAGAACTTAGTCTAAATATGCAGGGTTTGTGTGTTAAACTTGTGTGATTGAAGTAAAGCACCAACACAACTCCAGGTATGTTTTTGATGAAGAAACATTATAACATAGATTGGAAAATGGTGTAATATGACCCCTTTAAAATTACTACTAATATTCACAAAGTTGTATGCAGTATATATACAAATACAGTAATAAATCATTCCTTTCTTTCAATAGATTTGTATGCATTTGTCTATGTGACAATAGAGTGCTACAAACTTTTAGTGTTCCATTTAGCTTTCCACATTAGTAATATTGAAAATGTCTGCATAAACCAGTGACATGCACATAATCCAATAAGATGTTAGCAGTAAGCCCTAACAGGACTGCAGATGGGCAGGGTTTGGTCCTCAGACATATTTCTTGTTGTTCTAAGACTATAGTGGTGTTGAGGGGGCGATGTGCTGCTGCTGGTATATTGGTTCCACATGCCACTTTGAGCTACCACCCATGACGCTAACAAGCTTCTCCCCAAAAAAAAAAAAAAAAAAGAAAAAAAAACTCTGCTGGAAAAATATGGTAATTTGCTGGGCTTGTTAAACCACTTTAGCGCACACCTACTGCCTCTTACTCCAGACACACCAGATGAAAACAATAGCGGTGCTGCTGAGACGGCTGTTTCTCCCATTTTACTGTATCCCGTCAGTGTAAAAAGTGAAACAATTTAGGGCCCAATTCCCCACTAAACTTGTTGCACCCCGCTGGAGTAAACATAGGAAAATGGCTGTTGAGTGGAAAGTGTTTAGCCTTAAGTCAATCTGTAGAAGATGTGCGTCTTTGATGTAAAACGAGCCTGTTTTTGTACGTGTGGACATGGATCCCTGTAGAGCCACAGTTAAGGGGGCTCTGGGTAATGTGAGACTGTCCACTAACAAGGCTCCTTACCTGCAGCAGTGCTAAACCTGGCGGGGGGGCACACAAAGATAGCATGATACTCATATTTTAAGCTTGATTTTAATAGTAAGGAATAGACTTTAGACGTTACTGCAGATTCCAGTACCATGATAGTAATAAACTCTGTCTCTTTAAATGTTAGAATTTAATAGTCAGCATAATACTTGCTTTATATTACAACATGGCAGTATACCTGTGTAATCCCAGTCGTACAAGTAGGTTCCTTAGTGTTGCATGGGCGTAAACTAGTCTACTTGATCTTATGCTTGTTCTGATGCACCTCAAGAAAAAAGGTTCATTTCTGTCCTGTGAATGTGATCAATATTTGTATCTAGTTTTACATCCTAGTTTTAGTTTTATTTGAATTTTCAGTACTTCTGACAACCCTAAATGTCACGTTCTGCTCACTCATGACTTGTCACTTGTCACTACCTCGTGTGAGTTCACGGGGAAAATGTGCGCAAAGACGTTTTGAGCCGAGAAGGATGGAAATGTGTGACTGTTCAATTCCATTAAATGGGATTTGTACAATTTATAGCCAACCCAGCATGGTCAACCTGGTTTAGATTTAGAACTTTAACAGATTGTGTCATTGCTAGACATTTAGACCAGTGTAGCAGCTTTGCATTAGGCTTGTCCAAAAGTTGATCCTCAGATATAAATTTATGCTAAACTAATATTAAAAACTATGCATTCATTTGAAGAATTGAAACCTTGATTGCAGCACTTAAGTTATAAGCAGTTGTGCAGTTGCAGCGCTCATTGCAATTATAGTCATGCCAGTAGCAATAGGTACTGTCAGCTCAAATAAACCTTCTTTTTTTCACTTCTTTTACACCTCAAACCAGTGGAGATGGTTTCACAATCAAAGGAATTGTTTTTCATCCAATTATCCAGCCTGCATTTCGGTAAATATCTCTTTAGCTGAATTTCAACTTGCACAAGACCAAGGAACAATTCATTATGTTCTCCTTATAGTTACTCTACCTATTACTTACCCGCATTCTCACCTCTTCAGTCTTTCTTAGCCCGAAGCTTCATCATTGTTTCCAGTCTATCGTCTACATGTGCTTGTTATTTTGTGCGCGGTGTGCATTTACTCATATTATGTGGTCAGTCGCTGCAGCCGCTCCGTCCCACCAGGCCTCAGTAAACACACACCCGCTCCTTCAGTGTCTCTATGGGACAGGGGCACACTGGATTACCTCTTTTCGACTTGAGGCTTAGTATATATTTGCACCACGTGTCTATTCAGAGCTCATTGTGGTTTGATTCGCTGTTATTAATGGAATAAAACAGCTCACCGCCCCTCAGTTTTAGCCCGACACCGCTGCAATCTGCACACAGCTCAGTCCGTTCATTGGTCTGTGCAAACCCGCAACTGCCTCCATAACCTGCCAAGCCACCCAAGGCCACAGGGGCAAATGAGATGTTTTTGTGCTTTGGTCGATTACCGGACTACTGTTTTTGTAGCTTTTTTACCACTACAGTTTTATGAAGTCGGAAAATTATATGTGCACATTATACTCAAACACTGCCATCTTTTCTGAAGTCGTTTAAATGGACAGGGGTAGAATCTGTTGCATTGTGTTTCTATAGATTTCTAAAAAAATCAGACTCCTTTTGTGGTTCTTTCAAATCCAGATATTATTCACTGTATGATATGCTCCTAATCCAGCTCCATTTATGCACAATTTATTTTCATGCTTTTTGTTACCCTTGTTACCCTTTTTTTATATGTGTGTTTGTACAGATATGTTTTAATAACAATATTAACAATTGACCTTTTTTATTGCCTAACCAGCCAGTCCCTTCTACATTTTAATCCAAAAGCGTCTGAGACAAGACAGAGGATTTTCACTCTCTCTTGTCCTAACTTGAGAAAGACCAACATCTCTCCACAGGACATCTCTGGAAGACATCTTATCTCATAAATTCTCATAACATTCAGAACAAAATATTTAACTACTTTTAGCTGAGATAAATAAGAGTCTGGTTTTCGAGTGCTGATTCTGCAAAACTCTGTGCTCTCAGTACTTTATGTTGTTCGCTTTTTTACGTGTAAGCAGCCATGTTTGTTTTTGACGTGGATGGACCATGTGTTTCCCCGGTCACTTACATCTATCTGAAATCAGGGAGACGTGGTTCCCTTCATAAAGGAAAGGCAACATGTACATTATATAAAACGTGGATAGATTTGCCAAATACAAAAGGTTTTCTAGACATTGTGCACAGCCCCCCAACACTTTTGAATCAGGGCTGTAAACATCTTCCAAAAGCCACATTTGGATCTTGTAACAGTTTTCCATTGTTTGGACTGAAACAGTTGAATCCCCCCGCCTGCTAAATTCACACATTTCAAACTCACCTTAGTGGAGGACCTCACTTCTTTTGACGAGAGCTGAAGTTGGCAAACCCACTAATGAGCGGGACCTTTATGAGTTGTGGACAGGTCCCAGCGGCCTGTCTCGCACTGATTTGAGGCGAGGTAATGAGAATAATGAGCAATGAGTGCCCGGGACAGGCTCTGGCTCCTGTCCAAGCTGCCTGTATGGGCCCCTGCTCTGCACCATAGGACACGGGACAGGCAGGCAGGGGTACAAGGGGCCCTCATTACCAGGTTGGCTCACCTCTGCAGTGGGACCAGGGGAGGCAGGGCTGGTGATGGATGAGGGAGCAGGGCGTAGACATATACAGCAGTGAAGGGACAGGACTGGCCCAGGGAAGAGGTGCTTTGTGCTTATCGATTTGTACTGTACCGCACTGGAGGCTGTTGCTTCAGGTTGTTGTAAAGCTGCTGTATGAATAAGGTGAAGTTAAAGGTAAAGATATGATGGATCAGAATAGTTATTTCACATGGGGCTTTGTACAAACCTCCTAAGTTATATTCAATGTTCGTCTTCATCAATGCTTGCAAAAACAGTCCCTTGTGCTATATTAATCCTAATGCACTTATTCTTGGAGCCTAAAGAAACTGAGAGTGTCTGGAGCCTTATCATATCAGTATACATTACAATAAAGTTAGTGTAATCAATATTACCGTTTAAACGTGGGTTGGTTGTTTGAGTTTAAACTTTGTAACACACTGAATTTACTGTGATGACCCATTACTTGTAATTGGCGTGAGATTTTGTGATAATGACATGAGGTCATGTCTTCAGTTTCTATACATGAATCGTATGCTTGACGCTAATGGATGTAAAAATAGTTTTTAAGTCTGAAAATGTGTATACATTTTTAACAACTTGGCTCCAAGCCCTTTCAAAAATGCCTGTTGTTTATCTATAACGGGAGCTATTTATGAATCATGCTTAGAGAGGAAATGATAATGGCTGTAAAAATATACACAGATTTATCTCCAGTCTAAAATAACTTGCCACTATTTCAAAAGCAGAGGAAGCCTGTGTACATTTTTGCAGGAGTCGTTTCTGAAACCAAACCTTAAACTTGCTTCTGCCATTCACAGCCACCGGGGTTAGGAAAGTGTCCAACTTAAACAACTTTACCATCTGACACTGGGCTAGAGGAGTCGAGATGGCTAAAGATGGTATGGTGGCTGTGAGAGGGAGGGACCAGAACACAGGCCTGCACTTCGTCCTAAATACATTTGAAGGAGTGTTTTTCTAAAGAAGATCTCCATTAGTTACACAGGGGACTAGACATATTACTCAGGACAAGAGGAGGAGTAGTAGTAAGAATAAATATAATTGTTACAGATCTCTTCATAGCAAAAGGCTTCAAAAATGATTAAAGTATAACTACAAGTTTATTGATCCAAGATGTCATTTTTAATATAAACTATAATCAAGACTATTCCACTATTCCTATTATTCCACACACTATATGTCTTATTTATCCTGATTAACAGTAATTTGCATTTTTTTCTTATTTATGTAGTTACTTTCTCTTTTTCATCCATTTGTCACCCATGTTTCTTCTGAACTGTGCTGCTGCTCGCTTGCTTTACTTTGTCTTCTCATGTTTTTACAGCATTTAGAAAGATGGCCGTAGTTTGCTTTGGCGCACACGTCAATCAGAGGCCTGCAGTCACGGTCGGCTAATGAGAGGGAGGTCCCGGGACGAGGCCGGGCGGAGTGGGCGAGGAAGGGGTTAAGCGCGCTCCGCAGTGGGAACAGAAAAGGGGGGGGCGCTGCTGTAGCTGATGGACTCCAGATGTGTCTCAGATAAACTCAGGGACGAACGGGGTGTGTTTGGACTGCAACACTAGCTCACTCTGGCTTTGGGGGTTTATTGAACTAGCAAGTCAGGCCCTCACAAGAATAGTCACTACATACTTAGATTTTTAAAGAAAGTGAATAGTATTATCTGTACACTTTTTATATGTGAATTATAGTTGACAAATTTCAGTTCTGCTCTGTTTTGTTAAAAAATAGTAGTGACAGTGGCTGCAGCATGTTTTTCTATATATATTGTTTGTTTTAATGTACATTGTTATAGCAGGAAGAGCATATAGAAGGTATTTGTTTTTACCGTGTTTAGCTGGACTGGATATCAACAGTTTGTTCTGCTTGGATCTAAACATAATTGATCATTATTGGTGAAAGCAGTAGATCTTTTGCTATAGAAGTAATGCCGATTATCAATGAATGTGCACACATGCTGATACTGTGCATCAAGTAGATCCTCTCATATGAGACCCATTCCTCATATACCATAGTTTCAATAGTTTTTCTACAAAGGAACTTGAGCTTTCTCCAGACCTTCTTCCCCAACTTCCTTCTGTGTGCATCTCTGCTCCGTTCCTCCCCCTGCCCACTGCTGCATGTTATAGTCCTCCTACTGGATACGACTCTGCCTCTGCCTCAGCTCACACTGGTCCCATTCATGACTGCAACATCTGCTGAGTGTCCGTGTTATACTCCCCTTAAGTCTTTTAAAAGCTGCAATTCAAATATTACTGTACTTTTATAGTATATTAAAACACAGGGAGCCATTCAGGTTAAAATAATGGAAATGTACCTTCATTCAGGACGCCGGTTCAAGTTCTGACGCCAGTAATACAGTTTTGTGGTTCCTGAGTTTTCCTTGGCACAGTAATATGCAGATCTATTGCAGATTTCAGAAACATGTAATCAACGAAGGGAATTTTACACTTAAAATAGAAGTGTGGCTTATGGTGTGCTTCCCACTAACTGCTATATCCAGTTTATTCACAGTTCAAGGCCTCATCGTATCCAACAAAAATTGATACATTTCCAGAGATAACTTAAAAAAAATATATATATATAATTTGCAGGATGATTCGCGTTTATTGTATATTATTCAAGAAACTATAACCTGTTACCCACCTTCGTGCAGGGGCAAATTGGAGAAGCACTTTCAGATGACAAAAAGGTAGATTAGATGTGCAATCAAGACAGGAACCCAACATAAAAATAATCTTGGGAATCGGCAGTAAAAGCAGGAAATTAGAAGAAAAACAAGAGCGGTGCGGATCCTGGTTTCCTGTTTTGGGGGAAGGCCGCAGAAGTAAGTTACAGAGCCCCCATTGTGAGCGAGTGCGTTGAAGAGTATAGAGAGGTGGGGTTTGTGGGGCCTTATGTAGGGACATGCTCAGGGCTCAATCTAAAAAACCCACCTGCCCTCCCCATCCCGAAGCAACCGGGGAAAGCAAGGTAGTAAAAAAAATGAAAAAGGAAACTGTAAAAATAAACGAGCGAGGGCCTCTGGAGATGGCGAGCAGACAGGAAATGACACGCGCCGCAAAAATGGATGACCTTTGGCAACAAACCATTGTGCCAACGAACATAGTTTGACTTAGTTGGGTCTGAAAATGTGGTATGCAGACCTTAGCACCTTAAGTCGGCATTTTATTCATTTTTGCAGATCTAAAAAAGCATAGACCACCGCTTAGTCCTGATTTAATTTTGATTTAATTCTGGTTTAGGTCCGTGATGGGGAGAATACCTGTAAAATGTATTAAGTTACAGAATACTGAATACCCAAATTAAAATGCATGTTGTAACTTATTGCCTTACATGGGAGTATTCCGAATACTTAAAATACTTATATATTGAGTTGCATTATATCATAGTGTAAAAACATGACCTATAATTATGAACATCTTTTATTTTGTTGCATTGTTTTTTTTTTAACCATTAATTTATGTCTAATTAGAGACAGAAAATCACACATACACATACTCCAAGTGTTTTACTCACTACCACCATGCAGTTCAAAGCAGAAAATTGAAGTACTGTCATGTATTCCTTTTAATTTAGTAAAGTAACTGTACTCTGAACACTACCCAATGAATCCCCTGAATACAGCTGCTAAAAATTTGTATTCTGAATATTTATTTTTGGTATTTTATTCAGTTTAAGTGAATAGTTGGTTAAGTTGTGACTTGTTTTATGCATTGCACATAGTTTTACTTGTATCTGGAATAAAACTCTCTCACTCTTGTCCAGTATATATCAGTGTAAATACAATCAGTACTTCACCATCCCAAAACATGTGTGTACTTTTGAATGTTGCTGCAGAGTAGGTCCATTATAGCACAGTGAATACAATGTCTAGGAAGAGGAAATTCCTGATTCCAGCGCAGTGATAATGAATGCCCTTTCCTTTTGCTCAGGTTGCGTTCCCAGCTCTCTCTTTAAACAATGTGAGTGTAGGTCTCCAGACTGTGTCGCTGTTCCTTTCACTCCTCCAAGTCTGAACTGCTTCAACACGACCCGTTCTCATTGGCTTATGGGGACGCAAACAAAGCCCAAATACTCGTCCATTTCAAGAGCTAAGATACTAAGGCGTAAGTGATTTATAATACAGAGGCCAAACATCACAAATCCATGTATAACTTCATTTTTGGGTTCACTGGGTTTGGGTTCAGAGACGAAGGGAAGCAATGAGTGTACGAGTATTGAACTGATGTTTTTTAAGGGTGATCGATGAGAGCCTGATGGAGAATCTGAAGGGTCTAATGGTTGGAAATAGAGAGCTGTAGCATGCAAATTGGATTGAGAAATGAAGAAATGGTATATATCGACACCTTCCTAAAATAATCGCATAAGTAATTTTTTTAGGTTTTTCAGGATACACAAAAAACTCGCCCCAAAATTGAAATTATGGCATAAATTATGGCAAAGTAAACTTAGGCAAAAAGTGACTTATTTTAGGAAGGTGACGATATGAAAGGCTACAGAGGTGATTGGTTGGTTAAATCCACCTGTGGAGCACGGAAATACATTTAAAAAAAATTACATTAAAAAAAAGAAACTAAAAGCACAAAAAATTGAAAATATTAGCAAAACCATTACGTTCTGTTGTGATTGGGTTGTGAACCTGCTGTCAGGACGCAGAACTTGCTGTTAAGAGACTGTAAAGACTGACAAACTCGGGCCAGAGGGCTTTGGGTGAAGAGAGTAGAGAGAAAGCAGATCCTTACAGAAGATCTTTGGAGCTCCCAATCATCACGTGTGACAATTCAGGTCAGAACCCTTTTCAAACATGAAGAGTTTTAAACGTTTCAGATGGTTTATAAAGACCAAATGCTCTCCTAGCCAATCAAAGTGAGACAGTGAAGAGAAAGGTCCAAAAGCATTCCCCAGATCAGTGATAATGTAGAGAGCGTATCAAAAGTAGCACCTCTGTAATATTACTCATGCAATTAGTTTGTGACCCCGATCCTGCCAAAGCATAAACTGGAGAAAGATGACTCAATGTATTTGTGAAGATGCCAATTAAAAGTTGTGGGAAATTGAGGAACTTCAAATGTCTTTTCTATGTTGCTATTTTTGTTTAACTTCTTTCTAGATTAATAAAGTATCTCTCTATCTTAATGAGTTTTTTCAGCAGATGTGGTAAAAGTGTTGAGTTTTTCTATGCCAACATATAGAGTATAAAGAACTCTCTCAAATAAAAATACAGTAAAACTTAATTAGCATATTGCATCTTATTCTCTAGGCCAATACCTGTTATAGTTGATCTAGTATTGTGGACACAAGTCTTACAGCAGAGTGTTGATCTTAGTGTCAGCTGCAAACAGGAGGGGCGTGCAGAGGAAACAGTGGGCCGGGCCTCTGCTCTTTCATCAGGACATTAATGAGTCCTGGGACACACAGAACAGAAATGGGCTCATTGTCTGCCTCCTCCCCATCCACAAAAAGAGCCATTAACACGTGCGTCTGCAGTATGTTCACACAAAACACACTGGATCCTTTTTGTTGTTGTTGTCTTTTTGCTCCTTCCTCCTCGCTTACAAAATGTATTTCAATGTGCAGACTAAATTTGCACAGTCAAACAGCCTTTAGTGTAAGGAAATTGTTTTAGAGAAGTCAGCTCAAAGCCAGATTTATGAAAATGTTGCATTGTTAAGGCTTAATTCTGCTTTATTATCGGTTGGATTTGCTCAAAACTGTGGTCCAAGTCTGCCTGGAGAGTCTTTAGCCAGCCGGGTCTATAACTTTCTGATCTACGTCTTCCCAAACCAGAATACTCTTAGCAAACAGCTAAACCTCTGCCTGGAGCCATTTTCTAAAATACTGCCCCAGTTTGATCAAAATAGCTCTCGATTTGGAATGGCGACAAGACAATGGTTGCGAGATGCTTGAGGTTGGACACGGTGTGAGACAGCAGAGTAGGGAGCGCTGTTGACGGATTATTTTGGTGGAAAAACGAGGAGCAGAAAGTCCCTTGAGGTTTGGCCTACCACAGTGGCATCCTGAGCAGCAATGAGAGAAATGTGTCCCTTAGCTGTTAGCGTTAATGCTAGTTAGCTCCTGAAAGGAAATCCTCTGACTGTGCCTGCTGAAAAATACAACTCTTTTGACCTTCCTAACCTTGCTTTTCCCACGTGGGCAATAAACATGGAAAGATGAAATAATGAAAAGAAAAAAGACTGGGTTCTGGCTTTCACATCATTGTACAGCCTAAGGCCTCATCTCATTGATATTCTTTGTGCAGGGACCTGAAGCACAACCTCATCAGCACCATCCTGCCCGGAGCTTTCCAAGGCCTCACCGAGCTACGCAAACTGTAAGTTAACAAGAATTACAATGCACTCAAAAATGCTGTTTTTACTTTTTTATTTATGGCACACAACTCCGTCACCTGCATTTCTCCGTGTAGATGTCATTGCTTTTGCTGAAATATTCCACAGTATGGCATTAAATATCTCCATGGAGACAAGCAGGTGACATCACCAATTCAAGGTCAGATCTATGGATACATGACCCAACACTAGTTTTTCCAAGCATTTCTAAGCAATTAATCACTGCAGTTGAATAAAAGCAAGATACATATTTTTAATGCTACACTGTGGAACATTCAAGGCAAAGCAATCACCACTCCATGGAGAAAAGCACATTGTGGTCCCACCTCATAATTGTGCAACTTTTAAGATTTAAGATTAGAATTCTCGTTTAAGAAGAAGAAAAAAAGATCATGCAAAATATAACCACAGACGTGTGCACTAATTACTATACATACATTTGAAATAGATAACGTTTGTCTATTTAGACATACAATCATTTATCATTAAAATATGACGCAATAGCAACATGTTTCTTCTCAGTTAATAGATTACCTAGAATATACTGTACACATAAATACAACTCCCTTCTATTATGCAGTATTGATTGTTTTATGTTTTTCTAAAGTCAAGTTGTCCCACTTTTGCTTATCATTTGTGGCTTTCCCCCCAGTTTTGTATAAACCCCAAAGGCGTTCTGTAGCATCACTGTAGTTTACATACTTTTTACTCACGCATTGCCAATCATTGTTTTATGGTTTTTCCTTCACTATGGTCCTCACGCTCCCCCCCTCCTCCTGGTCTTGTGTTTTCCCTGTGTGCTCTGTGGTTTGTCCAAACAAACAGGGGTAGATAAACACATGCGCTGGACGGCTCTCTGCTGGGTAGTGTCAGGGTGCAACAGAGCAGATCCCTCTAATACATCATACTCAGCACTAGAGGCCCCGCTTTTTACCCCATTTTCTGATAAACTTTTACTGGCGTCCCACTGAGATGAGATAAGGCAAAGTGGCAGGGACTGTGAATACTCAAACACTTCTGGCAGCCGATGGACCCCGAGGCAATCGTGCAAAGATGTTAGTATTTATTTTATTTGGTAAGAATGTGCTGGCAAATTATCCATGTCCGCTTTGTAAGGGATTGTTGTGATACTGATAAAATAACATGTAAAAAGATATCACAATACATGACTTGGCATGAAAATGATTAACCAATCTCTTTGTCTTGGCATCATTTAGGGACCTATCTAACAACCGCATTGGCTGCCTGACTGCAGACATGTTCCAGGGACTGACCAATCTTACTAAACTGTAAGAAATACCTCATTAATCATGTGAATTAATTGTAGGATTGTTGTTTCCACAGTAATATTAACTCTAATGTATTTTGTGATAGAAACCTCTCTGGCAACATCATATCTACAGTGGATCCTGGAGTGTTTCAGGAGCTGCCGTCCCTTAAGCAAGTGTGAGTAGATATAAGTTTCATTTAAAATGGGGGATAATGGATGACTCTTATATAATAATTAATCTCACCAGAAACTTCAACTCGGACTACCTGGTGTGTGACTGTGGCCTGCGTTGGATCCCTGGCTTCTTTCGCACCAGTTTGGCTCGACTCGGTGATGAGACCCTGTGTGCCTTTCCCACTGCCCTCAGAGGAAAGCCCCTGAGAGGACTCAGAGAGAGTCAACTGACCTGTGGTGAGAATCACAGCCACTGCCCTGTACTTAAATGCCTGCTGAGCCATATAGTCTTTTTTCAACAATAAAAACAGAATACACGATCAAATCTGGTCCAATTAAATGCCATTTTGAAGTAACAGGCCCTAACAGTTCTGTAGTTTTGAACAGGAAGTCAATTGACCTTTTTTGATCAAGAATAAATACCTTAAAAAGCTGTCGTCTTCAATGAAAATGCTTGAGCCGGATGGTGATGATGGACACATTCAAATAGCTTTTTCCTACCCATATTGGGAAATTAGAGGAAACCTTCTAAGAGAGAGCCAACTGATCTGTGGTGAAAATATCACTGAAAAAGTTGAGAAACACAGATGGTGATGATGTACAGCTCTTTTCCTATCTCTAACTTTACAACATAGAAAACACTCACAAAGAACTGGTGGGTGAAATGTCTTTCTTAAGGATACAACAGCAGTGTGTAATGGTGGGAGCAAGGGACAAAATGCCACCTGCAAGTCAAACTTATAATTTACTTATAATAGAACAATGTTTTACATAGCAGTCCTTTTTAGTTGAATAAAAGAAAACATACAGATAATTGTGCATTATCACACTTTTGGTACGACTGTTACCAGTTTGCTACCACTTTTAATAGATAAAAATGTATTATTTATTCTTTATTCTTTTGTTCTTTTTGCTCAGATGGGCCTCTGGAGCTGCACACCCATTATCTGCTCCCGTCCCAGCGTCAGGTGGTGTTCAAAGGGGACCGCCTGCCCTTTCATTGCACTGCTGCACTGGTGGATAAAATCACCTCTTTATATTGGCTGCATAACGGTAGGATCGTGACCTCTGACCCTGACATGGGTATCCAACTAGAGAACAGTGTTGTTCATGATTGCACCTTTATCACAAGGTATACAACTATATATAAATATATATGTATGAAATCTACTATTTTATTTTTCCTAACCTAGTTTTCACCTTGTTATTATACAGTGAACTCCTTCTATACGATGTTCATGTGGAAGCCAGTGGAGAGTGGGAATGTGTGGTGGTCACTGGGCGAGGCAATGTGTCTCGTAGTGTAGAAATAGTGGTGTTAGAGAACAGCGCCTCCTTCTGCCCAGAGGAAAAAGTTATAAACAACAGAGGAGAGTTCAGGTGAATGTGCCAACTTATTCATGTGCAATTATAACAAAGAAACTTACATTTATTAACTGTATGGAGTGTTGCTTGCAGATGGCCTAGGACTCTTGCTGGCATCACATCTCATCAGTACTGCCTGCAGCTGCGATACCCATCACTGTCAGTAGAGGGAGGTATGGAGCAGAAGAAAGCCTCTCGTTACTGTGACCGCTCTGGGAGGTGGCAGGAGGGCAACTACACCAACTGCCACTACACCAATGGAATCACCCGCGTCCTCCACACGTTTATCTTGGTCAGTGAAAAAATGAAATTAAATAAAATGACTGATTTAGCAATACTGATTATTTGTAATACGTTTTCTTGCAGAGGCCAATAAATGCATCAAACGCTGTGACTATGGCTCACCAGATCCGCACATATACTCTAGAGGCGGCTGGTTTCACTGACTCTGTGGATGTCTTATATGTTGCTCAGTTGATGGACAAATTTATGGAGTACATTGTTCAATTGCGAGAGGTTAGTTTGCATTCAGCAGCCCCTAGTTTAAAAATGTGTGTGTATGTGATTACATTTTTGGACTATACTGTTTGTCTCTCAGTTATCAGAGCTATTAGTGGAGATGGGCAGTAACTTGATGCAAGTGGACGACCAGATTCTTGCTTTGGCTCAAAAAGAGAAACGGGCCTGTAGCTCTATTGTCTACTCTTTGGAGACCCTCGCCTGGCCACAACTGCACAGTCATGCTCAAGATTTTTCTATGGTAAGATTTATAAAAAGGGGGAGTGTTATGAGACAGAATTTCTACAAGCTGAGATACACCATTTGGTCCAAGAATCAGACAAGAGTTTTTCACAATTTTAGTGTCCAACTTTTTATTTATTTTTTTACTTGTGTTTCTACTGTCATTGTAGAACTGTTTTTTTTACAACTATGGCTTCTCATTAAATAGGTAATTGGTCAGTTAACCCTACATATCTGTGACAAATGTAAATTCATAAGGGAACAAAATGGTACAACATAATTTGCCCCATCTTGTGGCGATTTTATTTTATATATCTGAGATCTTGTGGCACAAATATATTGTTTATTCGAGCTGGGACCATATCTTGTCCCAATAATAAAGTAATATAATAAACAATATACTTTTTGAAAGTAAGATAATAAAAAAAAAACACATTTCTTTTGTGTCAAAGGGGTCAAGAAACATCGTGATGGAGGCTCACCTCATTCGTCCAGCCCATTTCACTGGAATCACTTGTATTGTGTATCAGCGGCGTGAGGTTTTGGTGGGAAGTCTGGGAGTGGAAACAACAGAAAGCTCCCAGGAGAACCAGCTGCGCTTCAGGTGCATAACTGGAGCTCATAACACATCTTTGAACAATTTTCCACTAAAGGTAATGTTTTATTAACAAATGTAATTCACCAGTGTGTTAACTTTACAAAGCATCTTATGTCATGTTCTGTATTTGACTCAGAATTCCATGGCCCTGGCCTCAGTAACTATCCCGCCAAATCTCTTTCCTCCCGATGCACCCGAAGACTGTAAACTTCAGTTCATAGCATTCAGAACTGGCAGCTTTTTCCCTGTTACTGGGAACTCGAGCAATCCTGGGGAACATACACGCAGACGCATTGTCAACACTCCTGTCATTTTTGTTGGGCTTGGTGAGTTATTTTTAGTATTCTAGTGTTTGCAAGGTCAGCAGAGATTGTCCTAACCACTGACACTGTCAACAGAAAACAAAGAGAGGTGAAATATGACCACACTGACAGCATTATTTGTTTCTATCACAGATGGATGCCAAATGTGGAACCAGTCAGGAGCGATTAGAGTGTCACTGCGCCACTTGTCCCCAGGTGCAGACGCACTTCCGGCCCACTGGAGCTGGAGGTCGCAAGAGAGGCAGGGCAGCTGGAGCCAGGAGGGCTGCCAATTGGTCCAGACTGACAGCAGCACTACCACAATGCGATGCTCACTACTCAGTAATTACGCAGTGTTGCAGGTAAACTTCCCAAGTAATTAGACAGGAATTAATACTTCATGAGCACTTAGGGTATTTATATAAAATATATAAATATTTGATCATAATGGAACAATAATTAATACGTAATAACAAAAACAATGTATTTTACCTTACCTACCTACTTAACATTATTGCTGTGTGCCGTTTTCCAGGAAGTGCCTGACTTCCCCAATTCAGGCCCCATCTCTGTGACCGTACTCCACCCGGTGGTCTATACTTGTACAGCAGTTCTCCTCCTGTGCCTTTTTACTATTATTATCACACACATACTTCATCACAGGTAAGTGATGCCAGTAAGCATGTGCATTTATCTGATGTGGGTTATTTAATCTGTTTTCCCTTTTTGTCTATAAAGTTCTATCCACATATCACGAAAAAGCTGGCATACATTATTAAATACGTGCTTCCACATTGCTATGACCACAGCAATCTACGCAGGGGGCATTGGCTTGACAAGCTACCCAGTGGTTTGTCAAGCTGTAAGTATTGAAGTAACACAATTATTTGAGTTTCCCACTGCAGCAGCCTTATGCCTCGCTGTGCTCTGACAGGTTGGCATTGCATTACATTACTCATCACTGTCGACGCTGCTGTGGATCGGTGTCAGTGCTCGGGTCATTTACAAAGAAACTCTGTGGAGACTCCCTCGACACCACGATGGAGAAGCTACTGCTCCTCCTACTCAACGCCCAATGCTCAGGCAAGTGCAATTCTGCTTCACCTACTTCCTGTACATTGAAGCTTTTATTTCATGTATGTATTCTTGAGCTAATGGCCACCCATACTACACATTATTCTGCTTTTGAATGCAACAACCAAGGTCAGTAAGAAATCTTGGCATCACAATGGCAAAGCTTTCAGAAGCTTCCAAGAAAAGAATGAACAGCAGAATCAGAAAGGGCTTTCATACATGTCAGGAGCAGCTGAGGGGGTGTGATGTCTTCAGATCTTTGCTTGCATTTCTTCTCTTTGTGTACACCCAGCTGCTGGCTCTATGGGGTCAGGCCATATTAGGTCACTTCCAACTATTCAGTGCCAAACTCCTGGGCCAACGTGATACAGGTCATGATGATAACAACAAAGAAAACAATGTGAATGTGTTTGTCCCACACTGCATATGCCAGAATCCAGTTTGAAATTGAAGCTTTCCTTCTGTTTCTCCAGGTTTTATTTAATTGCTGGTGGAGTTCCCCTCATCATTTGTGGAATCACTGCAGCTGTCAATGTCAACAACTATGGTGATAATAGCCCTTAGTGAGTACTGCCCTTGATATACTTGGGTCATGACTTGGTGTTTGGTTTGTGCTGAAATGACATTTTTATGATACTGAACACACAGAGATGTCCTTGTTCCACACTGACCCTTCTGACTTCTGCTTTGGCTTTTGCAGCTGCTGGCTGGTGTGGCGCCCAAGCCTAGGTTCCTTCTTTGTCCCTGCAACCCTTGTGGTCTTTGTGACCTGGATCTACTTCCTGTGCACAGTGTTTCGCCTGAGGCGACGTGTGACCAAAGAATGCACAGGAACCACCCTGTCCTCCCCAGTGACTGAGAACCAGCCTGCCTTAGCGGGAAGTACCAGCCTCCTCTCCACGGACTCAGCAGTTGGCCCCATAGCTCCTGCTGTAGAGGACCAGTACTCTCTGAAGACACAGTTCATTGTGCTGGTGGCCACCCACTTCCTGTTTGTGCTTCTGTGGAGCTGTGGGGCCATGGCTGTGTGGTTGACTGGGAACACTGGGCTGTTGTTCAGCTGTTTCTATGGGGTTGCTGCCACAGTTCTAGGAGTAATGCTTATGGTGCACCACTGCTTTCGTCGTCAGGACGTCCAGGCTTCATGGCACGCCTGTTGTCCTGGCCATCAGCGCCCCCACCCCGCCTCTACGTACACACACACCTGCACTACAGGGAGTGGAGTGCACACCTCAGACCAGGGATCACAACTTTTCATTAACTGCCATCCACCTGTTGATCTTCACAACTCCTCCTCAGCACGATCCTCCTCCACACCCAGTGGGATCAGCAGTGTTGGCCCTGGTCCTTGTAAACTTACCAATCTGCTGCAGGTAACACAGGATACTTCAAACAACACCACACGTCCAGTAGGAAATGTTAGCACAAGTACTGACAATATGAGCAAACCAGCAAATAACATCACCCCGTCTATTACGTCTGCCCCTGTGCACCCGCAGAGAAGAAAGATGACCAGCAGAACCAAGCAGGCAAACAGCCAATATCACCACCGCAGTGAGGGCAGGGGACACTATCGTCACAAAGCTCTTAGGACTGCTGCTACAGGTGGCAGCTTGGGGGCATTAGGGCCCACAGGGTTGGACCATCTAAATTCTTCACATGTAGTCCATAAACAGGCCACTAGTGAAAATGGCAGTGTCCACCACAGTCTGACAGAGAGCCACGGCTGCCCCCTGACCAATGGGAAGCGCCATGACTCTGTGCCGACAAGCTTCTCAGAGGGAAGTGATGGGGGCAGCAGTGGGAGCCGAAAACCGTTCCCTCTGCTCCCCTCTGCAGCCAGCAGAGCCACACACAGCAACCAGAGACGCTGTGCGAGCAGAGACAATGTCAAACTGGCAGCTGCAGGTGAGAGGGACACTAAACGCTGTTCATACCCTTTAAACTGCATCACCACCACAGTGCCTGGGGCTGCCACTGCAAACGGCACCCTGAAAAACTCAGTGTTGGACCTGGAGCAGGACATGAGTAGCACAGAGCACTCTCACAGCTCCTCAGGAATGAAAAGTGGTTTATGGAAAAGTGAAACTACAGTGTAACATCCATCCGTCTTAACTATGCAAGTGACTAAGTATGCTTGGACTAAGCTGTGTTCAGGTAGTGTGAATTAAAGAATTAATTTATGATATAGAATCATGCAAACAAATTGAACCATAAACTGGTACTTTACGTATGTGTAAACTTGTAATGAAAAAGGAGATGTTTATTATTGTAAATAAAACTCATATGTATTTTTTTTTTTTTATTAAAGTAAGGTGTAATTTTAAAGTCAGCATTTGATGTTGATAATGAAGCTTTAATGTTTTGATTGTATAATACTTATCAAAACATGGAATGGAGCAGCAGGCCATTACAAAAATCCAGCTACATTTACTCTGGACAATCTCATGTTTATGCACTTCTTTGTGTCTATGTGTGTGTGTGTGTTGTTTACTACTGTGCGTACGTGTATTGGCACATACTGTAGTGTCAAGAGGATTCATGTCTGTATGCAAACTCAGAGTGCACACGCTGTATGTATCACTGCAAACTCCCCAAACATGATAAAATGAGAAAGACGGCAAATATTTCCAAAAGGCTCAAAGTTCATTAATATTATAGGCAAAGGAGAAATATTTTTTACCTGGATGACTGAGGGATTTTACTCACATTAATATAATAATTAAAGTAGATACACGTTGTGTTCCATTGATTCTCATGTGTCATGCAAAACGCATTTCCACAGTGAGAATTAATGTTCCATTGGATCCATAGAAATAAAAATAAGTCTTTATACACATGACTATTTGTTTAGATAATTTCTGAAACTTTATTCTTCCAGAGCATTTGTCACTGAATAATAATACAATCAGGAGGTCTTATTTATATGACAAGGTCCATTGTAATGGTCGATCTGCTTTAGCAGGATTTGACCTGTGGGTTTAGTGCTGGAGACTGTGCCAGTCTGTGCCCAGTCTGTGCCCTGCTGTCCTGGGTAACGGTTTGCAAAGTCCCACCCTCGTGCCTAACGATCCAACCAGAGATAGTCCCGGTCCGGGACTTGGCCCAATTAGGTCCAAGGATATAGAGTATGGGAGGAAACTTTGAAACATCAGGGAAGTCCGCAGTGAAACTATACGAGGAAAACAACTCCGCAGCGTCCATGAAAGCCTCTTAAAGGAATTAGTCCGCACAGGGTCGTCATTGTGTCGCTGTAGTTAATAGTAATAACTTAGTAAAGTCTTATAACTTGTAAGTTGGTGTTTAACAGACCGTTACTAGGCGGAGGTAGCAGCGTTACGACACCGTCCTGCGCTTCCTGAAACAAGGTAACCTAAGCCCGCTGTAGAGAACGCCAAGGGAAAAGTTTCTCTGCGTGTCGAGGGGACTCTCTATATCACCACCGAATTAAAATTCAACTTTAATTGAGTTGGCAGGCAGACTTTGAAGATGTCGCTGGGTGATCAGAGTCAGCAGTGGTACCCCACGAGTGTGCGCGTAACGGTGCACCAGGGCAAAGATCTGCGCGCAAAGGGGAAAAATGGCACAAACGACGCCTACGCCATCATTCAAGTCGCAAAAGACAAGTTTTCTACCACAGTGGCAGAGAAAAGTATGTCTCCAGTGTGGAAAGAAGAGGCGACGTTTGACCTGCCGCTGTTCCACCCGGGAAACGCTGAACGCTGCACACTGTACATCATTGTGATGCATCGGGCCCAAGTGGGGCTAGACAAGTTCTTGGGACAAGCTGTGATCAATTTACTGGAGCTGCATGACAACAAGGCCCGCAAAAGGACAGAGTAAGTATCCTCAGCCTGGCTGTTTTCTCCCAACACAATAACCTCATTCTTGAACTGTGACTATGTAGTAAAAGGCCACTGAGGAAAAACATAGTTACCCAAGAGTTATTCAGGTTTAATGGATTATGTTGCAAGGTAGAAGTCTGCCACTGAAGAACTGTGTATTACTTTAATAGTGTGCTAGATTATATTGGCTAGATTCTGCGACACAAACCTATAATCCCATAATGATTAAAAAAAAAAAAAACCTGCATATTTTTATGATGCCCCTTCTAATAACCTTAAAATATTTGTATAAATGTTTCCTTATATGTAAACATGACACAGTAGCATATACACAGATATGATTGCAGTCCATCTCTGTATGGCAGTATTTAGTTTCAAAGCCACTTTGACTCATTTACCAAATACCCAAGTACAATAGACCTGCTCACACCCAAACAATTGAATGTTTAGTGTTCTCTATGGTCTGACATGTTGGCTGGGTGTAACACCGGTGCAACCAGAACCAAAACAAAACATTCAATAGCTGCACATACACCCTGTTATAAAACAGATTAACAAAATTAATAAGGCCTTAAAATAGACTAAACTCTGAAGACACATCTATTATAGTCATTAGCATAGGACAGTCATTTTCCACTACAAACACATTGTGTATGACCTCATTCACTTTGCCATATCTCAAGTGTTATCTTCTGTTTGCTTTGTGAATTTTTATTATCATCAGGCAAAGGGCACTTCTAAGGCAGCCAGTTCTCCTTCATTTCTTCTCTCTCTGCTCTTCTGTGTAGCTCTCATTGTAGAAGCAGGTATCAGATGTTGCTGGTGCGGCCGAGCATCGTGTTGGATTGGGTTACTATTGAGTTTCCCAGCCGTGCTTTTTGAGGGCGTGACATTGAGGACTTTGTTTTTCTAATGAAAGGAGCTGTGGCGTCATGGTTTGGGATGCAATAATGTTGGTCATATTTATATGGCACACAGCATAAGCCAGCACAATTTTCCCAATGGACCAGCTTACACAAAATGAAGTGTGAGTGTTTGTGGCAATATGAGATTATGGAAAATATCAAGGCCTATAAATTCCATCTGTAAATACAATTTTAAAGTAAAGTGCTTATCAGCTTTTTTTGTATAACATCACTGTAGCCTAGGAATGTAGGACATTCTCAAAAACATGATGATTCATTACAGGGGATTTATTGTCTTAATAAATACATTTGAAATACTCACGTTTCAACCTCTAGTCTTAGGGGTTTGGGTGCACAATTGGAAAAAAGCAATTAGCCATAGCCCATAGTTAGAAGTGACAGGTCTGTTCATCATACATTTACCACACAATCGGGGATTTTATTATTTTTGTACACTGAGCCATGTTTTATTGTCATAAAGTAAGTATTATTTAGTATTTCTCTATCTGGATATGCACAGTGCCCCACTGTTGCTCTCTGGGCGAAGTTGCCCAGATCTTGTTAATAATTAAAAAGAGAAGTGAACTCAGAACTAAAGGTAGGAACTTGTTAAACTGGATGAGTAAGAGGACAATCATAACAACTTAATTCTGAGTGTTACATCATTTGTACTCAGTATTGCACTTGACAGTATCTTCTTCTACAGCCTGTTCTGATTAACATGCTTAGTTGTTTAGTTGTGTAGGAGCAAAACAATACTATACAATATCATATTTGTTAAGTAAAGTGTAATTGAGTTCAAAAAGTGAAAGGCCATAGTTTTCCCTCTATGACAACAACATTTGTGTTGAACATTTTAATAGGGCGTTTCTTACAACCTGACCATCAGCATGTTTTCACTAATTACTTGAGTTTACATTTAGACTAGGCCTCCAGAAAACCTCCCTACTCAGAAGTGTTGATCCTATAACAGGGTGGACATGAGCCTGGCTCTTTACAAAGAAATCATTATCCTGTGTTGGTGTGAACTAGAACACACTGTACACAGAAATCACGCCCACTAATGTACATGAATGTTTTGGCTTTCAGGTATTCTGCATATTAATAATAATTTAACTCACATTGACCTGCTTTCAAATGCAAAGGCCATAGCACTTGATGGCATAAAGTGGACTCTAGTCTAGACGACATGGATTTAGTTTTTGTTTGGCTTTAGCCATGAACCTGTGCACTCAAAATACTCAAATATGTCTATTGTAGGCACATGAATATGTTTTTATCCAGGGTCACAATTGTTTCTATAATAATATGGGTGAAACCAAGGTCCAATACATAGTTACAAAGTTAATGCAGTCTTGCCAAGACTGAAAGGAATCTACCAAGAAATGTGGTTACTTACACATTATGTGAGAATCTTTTTATACTTAAGTTTAATGGTGTTTTGCTGCCCTTTTAGATAAAGAGAAATGTTTTCCAGCTTAACTAAAACAGAAAAAACGCAATATTTAATCTGCTATTGTGAAATTAATTAAATATTAATTTAACTTAAATTGTACTAGATTATGTTAGGTTAGCTAATTTGCTATTAGTAGTTAAAAAACACACTGGAAAAACGTGCAAAAAACTCAAAGTGGAAATAAACAAGCTACAAAGAAGCCAAAATATTAAGGGGCTACATCAAAGTGCATTGTTCAAGCTTATAACATCTCGTGGAAAGAAGCTGTTTCCACTACTATACATATAGTATCAGGGTCATCTTAGTTCTATATATTTCATTATCAACATTTTTTGTCACTCTTCCATCATCAAAAGCATCTGATTTATTCTGTCTGTCATCTACAGTTGGTTCAAACTGGTGGACAAAACTGGTAAAGAGGACAAAGCCCGAGGGGAGGTGCTGCTGGACATCCAGTTCATGAGAAACAACTTGTCAGCGAGCATGATGGACCTCTCCATGCAGGACAAGCCTCGGTCACGCATCTCCAAAATCAAAGACAAAGTGCGTGGGAAGAAAAAAGACAGCTTCTCAGATTCATCCTCTGCCATTGTGCCCTCTGTGAGTCAGGTCCTCACTGATAGCGATGGTGAGGGCGATTCCGTCTCACTCAGCCAATCTCCGGGAGTGAAAAAGAAATCCAAACTCAAAAGTTTATTTGCTCCTAAATCAAATCTGCAGCGTAATGTGTCTCAGTCTATGACCACTCTGGGAACACTGCCGGAGAAGAACTCATCCCTCAGTAGCAGCCGGTCCTCTGGGCTCAATATTGACTCTCCTGAGGGTAAGTTAAAGTTTAACAGTTTAAGCAGTGGTTCACAAACTTTTCATGCGTAAGAAATGTGTGGCTTTCAAAGTGCCTTTTAAAGAGCACCATGTAACTTCTGGAGTGGGTCTCTACCTGATTGTAATTGCTTTGTGTAAAATGTTCCAAAGTATAGCTTTATCCATCTTGCACTTATAAATAATAACAGGTGCTTTCATTGTTGTCAAAAGGCCTGACCTATAACTTGAGCTGGCAGTATTACTTGCTCCTCTCCATGGAGATGACTAACCTTTAAAGTCATGCTTTGAAACATTTATGGCAAAGCAAAAAAAATAGTGCACCTTTAATGAACTAAACTAAATTAGGTTGTAAGAGTAACCTCAATCTGAAACTAATTCGTTTTAAGAAGTTAAAATTTTAGTTGCACTAAACTATAAGCTCAATTGCGAAGCTCTATCTCTTGGTAAGTGACACCTGTCCTGCAGCCTGAAAACCAGATTTAGCAATGAAACCTGTTTTGTTTACCATGAAAACACTGACTTGACACTTCTGCCTTTTTATAGTTAAGAAGAAATTCAAATTCCTGGGCCACAAGCGAACCGGCAGCTCCGACAGCAGGGTTTCCCAAGGGCCTTTCTCATTGCTGAGTCGCTCTAAGAAAGATGATTCAAATAACCTGTGCATCAATGGCAGCCATGTTTATGCAGAGGAGGCTGAGGCAAAGTCTGGCTCCACCATGAGCCTCAACAGCTCAGGACACGGGTCTGTGGAGGATATCCGAAAACAACACTTTGATGTTCCAGTAGATGTTCCCGTAGATGTCCCAGGATTTAGTATTACTGTACCTCAAAGCAGCCAGTTCAATGAGAGAGCCCTACTAGAGCAACAGCACCATCAAGAGGAGCAGAGGAGAATAGCAGAGGCCAAGAGGCAGGAGGAGGAAGAGAGGAGGAGAGCAGATGCTTTAAGACTGCAGCAAGAAGAAGAAAGACGTTTCCAGGAGGAACAGGAGAGACAGAGACAACTACTAGAAGAGGAAGCCAGACTAAGGAGATCTAGAGAGGAAGAGGAGACAAGGAAGAGGCAGGAGGAAGAGAGGAGGAGGCAGGATGAAGAGAGGAGGAGAAAAGAGGCAGCAGCAGAGGAGGAGCAGAGGCAGGAGCAGCTGAAGGCAGAGGAGCAGAAGAAACAGGAGGACGCGTCCATGAGTGAGCGGCTGACCTCTCTGTTTGGGATGATTCGTAAGAAAGAGGAGAAGAAGGAGGAGGTGGTCCCAGAAGTCATAGAGGAGCATCCCACCACCATCACGAAGAGTCAAGACCCACCATTTCCCCAGCAGTTCACCAACCCCTTTGAGGAGATCTCCCTCAGCTCTGGTCCACCACAGAACACTAACGAAAGCCCCACTGAGTTCAAATCTAACAGCAGCGCTCCCACCGCCTCAGCCATGACCTTCCTCAACCGCACCACGGCCAAAGTCAAACCCAGGTAGGCCATGTCAAACAATAGAATGAATTATTACTTATACAAATATAACATATCCATGAAAGTACTGCAGACACACACACAAACGATACATAATACATATTAGTAATACATAATACATACATTTTACAATGATGAACTAGACATAATTCAAGTGTGAATTAGACACAATAACAATGTAAGTCTAATTTCTACATCTCTCTTTGTTTCGTCTAAAACCACTGCTAAAACGTCATTATAGTTGCATGCAAAATTCTCTTGTTTGTCTTTTCTCTGTGAATTTGAAAGCCCACTATCAGTTCATTTGTTATTATTGATCCATTATTTGGTCTATAATGTTATTTTATTTATTTGTATTTATTTATTTATTCATTTATTTTTATTTATTCATTTGATTGTGACAGAGCATGTTAATGGACAGACATGATACAACATGAATGTAAACCCACCGGATTATGGCCATAGTCTGTACAACCGTTGTCCCAACGGTTGTATTTTTCTTGTGGATTTGGAAATTCCTTGTTTTCCATGGATCATGGATGTCTTGAATTACCAAAAGTGTGCATTCCTGTCCGTGGCTGATTGGCCTGCTGGACCAGTTTGGTGCTTATGCAAAGTTGATGTGGGGCGTGTCTCTGTTGGGACGATGTTGTAGAACAGGTTGAGGGCTGAACTTACACATACGGAAGGACATCAGCTCAGTATTAGCTCAGCGCCACAGGTGCTTGGTTTTCTTTTTTGAGTTGGTTGTTAAACTCTTTGGATCCTAAATGGTAAGAAGCTTTCATTTTAGAGTTAGACCTCGCAGTAATATTTGTTTGTTACATAGATATTCTTTTAGAATGTTGTCTAGACAGTTGTTGTTTCTTAGTATTATGTAATGGGCCATTAGCTGCGTAGCTCTTGGCTAAGTGCAGTTGTGCCTTTGTTCTGCTGGAGGCGTTTACTTTTAGTCATAGCTTTTATTATTCAGATTTCACACAGTATCATAGCTTGCAGTTTTGATTTTCCCTGTAATTATGGTGATGGGTTGCACAGTATATAATTGGTCACACTGACGTGTAGACCTTTGTTTTCACCTTGGCAGATTGGCTGAATCTGATCCCACTGAATATCAAACCTCCAGTTCACAGCATCCCTCCCCAGCTGTCCCTGAGTCTCCCTTCACTAGCGTTGTCCCCACAGAAACTTCTGCTAGTTTTCAAGATCTACACTTCTCCCTTGCTCCTCAAAGCAAAGACTTAAGTGATTCATCTGGTGACAGCACTGAAGACCTCTTCTCACCAGTGGAGGATTCAGAAAACATGACAGATAAAAAGAGGAGAGCCCCTTTACCACCATCTTACCCAGCCAACGGCACTCAGAGTGGAGGCAGAGAGATTCTCAACCCGGCCTATGTGGAACCAGACACACAACAGCAAATC
>KN499623.1:20864-47579 GCA_000787155.1 Scartelaos histophorus | reverse complement strand
CTTTCCCCAAAAGAGACATGGCGTCCAGGGGCAAACTCGATGGGATCACATTGTTGCCGAAGTCAATCAGAAGCATAGAGACAGTCACATTGAGTTCACAGGCACAGAGATGAGTGTAGACGGCCCGGAAGAGAATCAAAGACCTCAAAGAAGCTCAACTCCTGTGCAGCAATATCGAGCACACACTCCAGAACCAAAACCAGTGTCATCTAAAACTGTTGCAGCTCCGGATCCCCCCAAACAAGTGGCACCACCTCAGTATAAGATTCCAGTTGGGACTAGCCAGACATCAGACCAACACTCTCAGCAGAATCGATCATCTATTTTGGGCCTTGATTCAACACAAAAACAGACGCCTGCTGACAAGACAAATGGAGTGTCTGAATCATCTCGGAAAGTGTTGCACCCATCCTCGAACATACAGGCGCCCAAACCAAAAACTCGAACGGAAACCAGTAGGTCACCACAAGGAAGCCTTAGAATTACTCAAACAACTGATAATAAAGAAGCACCTACAGCCAAACCAAGACAAAAATCTAGCAGAGAATCCACGTTGGTTACACAGAGCAATAATGAACCTGATGTTAAAGAAATAAAGATTACTGAACCTGAGTTTGACCCTTTCCCTAACGTCCTACCTAAAGACCCATGGGGACAGTCGCAAGACTTTCACAATATAGATCTTTTTACTGACAAGGAGAAACCAGAAGAACAAGGAATGGAGCTTGATGATGATCTTGATAACTTTTTTAGTTCAAATATAACAAGTGATCCCTTTGTTTCCATAAGAAATGCTTCTCAACCAGAAGAGGACAGAAGTCACACACCACAGCGTCAAACTGAGCCTAAAAGTTTTTTTGACAGAGAAGACCCATTTGCAGGCGATGCATTCACTCCTGCAGTTTCTTCTGAGCCCCTCCCTGTAGTCTGGGAGGAATCAGCAGGTGGCGTTTTGGCGGGAGGCAAGAGTTCAATACGTGCATGGGTGTCACCTTCTGAGGTTCAGCCGGTCAGTGCGCGGACAAACAGTGGAGGTGGGCTAGCTTTGTCCCAACGCAGGTGAGAGCATTTGCAAAGCTAACATCATTTTTTTAGCTGGCAAATGAGGTGCTGGGGTTGTTTGGGCTTTTGTGGCAGATTTCCTGGTGGTTGAGATTCTGTTTTAGAGAGAAAACCAAATCAAAACATCAAAAGCTGAAAACATTTTACCTTCTCTCACTTGTTAAAGCGGTTATGGAACTGACCTACTTCAAATTTTGGCTTTTGTGCATGCACCCTGCTTTATGTGATTTTCAGGGACAATGTCATTAGATTTATTTTTTTTACAGACCACATCCTGTCAAGCCCCTGAACCCTGCAGATAGCCATCAACCATCGAGCACGCCTGCTTCTAAAGAAATCAAAGTTCAGGAAGGCGCACCTACCAAATACAAGGTAACATGGAAACATTTAGACTATTTTTACACTACACTAATAGTCATATGTTTTATAATTTTTTTATATAAGTTAAGCAGACTGATATATTTTGTGGAATTAGGCTCTGTGGCCAATTTTTTATCATGATTTTTTGCATTTGGCAAGATTTGTGCATTTGTCAGAGCCAGTTTAAAAGAAAGTGATAAGCATAATGTATTAATGTTTAATAAGGCTTGTTATATAAATGTTATACTAGACCAGTTACATAAATGTAGTGATTGCTCTATTGACTTTCTGAGTGTTGAATGGAAAAAAATTCTACTCTTTAACTTCACAGATAAAGAGAATACGCCACTCTTCCATTTCTTCATATTTCGATTATGCCCTCTATTTCCATAGGTCCCTGGCTCTTCGGAAAGTGGACCTTACACTCAGCTAACACAAGAGGAGCTGATCACACTGGTGGTGAAACAGCAGGGGGACCTTTCAAAGAAAGACGCTAAGATTGTGGAGCTGGAAGAGTACATAGACAACCTGCTGGTGCGTGTAATTGAGGAGAAACCCAGCATCCTGCACTCCTTAGATGCTAAACCTAAATAAAGAGTTTGGAGTTGTGATAATCCTCTAATATGTATGACGAGAGGGGGAAGAGGGGAGAAGACAACATATGCACTTTTGTCACTCGAGTAACTGTTAACAAGCACGTATTTGTGGTATTGTATTTGCTGTATTTTTAAGATCTCAATCATTGAAAACACTGAAATGCCTTATTTAATTCCAAAGGAGTTGAGTTATATATTCAGCGAGCTACGACACTTTTATTTCTGTACACTGTTTTTTACACTGCTGGTCTATCAAACTTGAATAACATCACAGTCACCGTCATTGGCCTTAATTTTTTTTGTCATTTACTTTTTTTTAATCATCACAGGTAAAGGTCAGTGGTGATGATTTGATGATCTTGTCAAGAATGTATTATAGCAGCTAGAAAAAAATAAATGATTGTTGGTATATGTTGCTTATTTATATGATATTATTGGAAAAATCTCTTCTTTTGCTTGCACACTTGCACACCCAATTGAAAAGATGTCACTTCTTATTTTACAATGATTGAATACAGTATATTATGCAATGTTTTGTATTTACAAAAAGACAACAAAAGAACTCTGTCACAGTCTTATCTGAACTAATCTGATCTTAAAATGGTTTTACTGAGAAAACCAGCAGCACCATCTATAGTCTTTTATATTATGTGTATTTGGTCTAAAGGGTGAAAGCAATATTGATTGATATTCTAAATATGTTTAGATGTTTCTGTGACGTGTTTGTATCCGGCGACCTTTCTGTGACATTTCATTTGAGTTGTGTTAGCTTCCGTAGTTCTGTTTTTGTGGAGAAAGCCTACTCAAATGATCTTGTACAAAGCTTTTGAACAAAACACATAAAAGGTATATTTTTATGAATATCAAATAAAAGACACTAATTATTTTACTAAATGTGTTTCAGTGTTGTTCATGTCATTTGAAAACCTAGAAATGGTAGACAAGATGTAGGACGCAGTCATGTCATGTTAAGTTTTATCATTTTATTAGTTGACTATTTTGGACAAGTCCATCTAGATGAGGTGAAATATAAAGGCAAGATTACATTTTTACACATAAAATATGTAAACACTTACTTATGTCACAGAAATTGATAACAATATTATCAAAGGTTGCTTCTTTTTTACACCAGACAAGAACATACCTACATATTTATAAACACCTCACAATCTGCCGGAGCAGCAAGGCTAAATCTGCCGCTTTAAAAGCAAAGCAGTATTATAGGACTTAAGTACATACAATCTATGCATTTTGCAAATTTTTTGCATGAAGTATCAAAAAAGTATCTGCTCAGCAAAATGTGATGAGGCTAACACATCTTTCAATGTAACGGTTCAAGTCCAATTTGCACAATTATTAGTATTGTCCTCCACTGATGTTAATAACAGACAAAAATCCTCTGTATACAAATGACATAACATCACACTTCAAACTACACTGGCTGTAGCACAATTATTGGCAGAGATGCCGATTCGCTGTCGGCACGTGAACATTTTCCTCAGCTCGGCGCGGAAGCGGTCGTGCAGCCAGGCGTAGAGAAAGGGGTTACAGCAGGAGGAGCTCATGGCACACAAGTGACACAACAGCTGAATGAGCAAGAAATAACGCTTATCTATCAAACCAATGTCTATGTCTCTCAGCACATTGAACACACTGATGGGCATCCAACAGATCCCGAACGCTGCCACCACCAGGCTGACCAAACGAAAGGTCTTGCGTTTCCGCATCCGCTGGGCCTCTGCCTGGTTCTCAGTCATATGTCCTGGCACGACACAGTTCCTCAGTTTGACGGAGATGCACAGGTAAGAAATGCAGAGTGCAGACAGAGGCAACACATAAGTCACAAACAGGGTGCTGTATGCATAGGCCAAACGCTGGTGCTCTTGGCCCATCCAGAACTCCTCGCAGATGGTGAAGCCCTCATTCTTAAACTCCACGTGGTAAGTGTGTGCTACAGCCGGTGCCACCAGGCTACAAGAGAGGAGCCAGATCCCAGTCAGGAGGTAGGTGCAGGACAGAACTGAGAGACGTTTCTTCAGAGGATGTACTGTGGCATAATATCTGTGAAGAAAAAAAAGAGAGAAACTGTCTAAAATGGAAATCTACAACCCACTGTGGTGTGAAGCAAAAAAGAAACACAGTGGTCAACTGGTCTTTTTTAAGCATTTATCAAAATCTTTTCAAAAGCTTTTCAGTATTCTCAGAATACCAGAAACAGAATGTACTATGTCAACCTGTGACACGCATTTATCTTATTGAAACAAACAGGCGGGTTGTTGTAGAATGTAATTTTCCAACAGTATTGATTGAGTGTTGATTATAGCTCTGGGTCTCACTTACCGGTCCACACCAATAGCAGTGAGAGTGAAGACTGATACGTATACAGTCACAGGCTGGATGAGATAGACCAGGTAGCACATGAAACGCCCAAACACCCAGCCGTGAGGGTTGAAAGCGTATGCCAGGGTGAAAGGCACACATGTCGCACACATGAGCATGTCAGAGAAGGCCAAGTTTCCAATAAAGAAGTTGGTGACATTGTGCATCTTGCGAGTGCGGCAGATCACATAGAGCAGCAGGTAATTTCCGAAGACACCCACGAGAGCCACCACAGTGTAGCAGGGGATGATAAGAGGCTTGAATGACTGTAGCAGCTCTACGCCTTCAAACTGAGGACTGCGTTTGGATGAGCCATTCTGCAGGGATACCTCAAATACCCGGCCAGCATCACTCTCATTCACCTCTGTGGGCCACACACTGCCAGTGCTCTCCATCCCCAACTAGTAACATCAACCTGGAAAAGGTAAAGACATTACTATCCAAAAATAATATGTATCCAGGAACATGCTTTGTTAAATGTCAGTGTGTCAGCCGCCACAGAAATCAGTGGAAGTGACTCCAGCTCTCCTGTTTTAAGCCTCATTAGAAACTGTGCTGTGAAACACTGCACACTTAATAAAATGAAATGAATGAGGGCTCTTCCTCAGTTCTAAGGTGCATGTACTGTACGCAGTAGTCTTTTTAATACTGCAGTGCCTTCACGCTTTACGGCAGATAATATGCTCTTAGTGTGTGTTCACACCAGAAACAGGCACCACATCAAGACTGGCACTGCTGAAACTAGCCCAGAATAAGAATAGGACCAAATCTACATTACCAAACCAAACCAGGACAAGATTCAAGTATGAATAAACAAGTCAAACAAAAGACAAACCCACAGTTAATATCTTAGAAATTGTTTATCATGACATAATGTTTTAAACAGCAACATTAGATGTTAGATTAGAGAGTCTTACACACAAAAGGCTTTATCTGTAACACCGAGAAATGTACATGTATATTGTGAGGTACGTCATGAGTGGGCAACAGCAGCAGAATGAATGTTTATATAAGGCTACCTAAAGTGTTGTCCTCCGCATAATAGATAGGGTAAAAGATTACACAACCATTAACAATAATGGGCTAGTTCTAAAAAAAAAAAATGTGCGTAAACACTGCTGTTTTTTGAGAATCATTAGGCTCAGCAATTATTATAAATTCTTATTTCAACAAGCATTAGCCTGTGCTTTAATATTAAGAACACTCCACTGGTGTGATCAGCCTACTTTTATAGGCTACTATAATACCAGATACCCTTATTTGCCGCCATAGTCAATAAGTTGCCTAATTTAAAATGAAAAACTCCGTGCTCACAGGGCACTTACCTTCCCTGAGGGCTGGATAAATTCGACCTGGAGAAATGGGATCCCACAGTCGCGCAAAAGCCGCTCTAAACCGCGCGTCCTGGAGCCTCTGCAGTCACGCTCGGTGAGGACGCTCATAACTGAGCTGTGTTGTTCTGAGTCCGCGACAGGAGCGGAGGAGCGCAGGCACATGTGCGCGCACGGCCGCCTGCTCCGCGTGTGGAAAGTTCAGTACGCGTGCCCCCGGAGCGCGCGCCTGACAGGGGCAGCCTTATGTCATGTTGGGCAGGTAGTAGTAAAAACAAGATGTAGCCTATTGCTTTTAACAAACTTGCTTGAATTTGTCAAAAATATATTGTTTGTTGCTCGAATAATATTGAATATTGGATATTGAATGAATATCTGAAATTAAGAATAAATAAAATTAATACAATTATTTTTATCCCTGGAGATATGTTGCATGTAGAGTGGTTACATTTTATTTATTTATTTTCTTCCTAATTTTTGCTATTACCAGGCCTAAAAATCAGGCCACAATTTGAGGCTACTTTATTCATACTTTATTCATACTACTTCTACCTCTATTTATACTTCTACTTCATCTTGACCACATTCAACCTTCTATTTTATTATTACATATCATATGGTTTTATTGCATTGTCTGTTAATAATGCCATAGCAACACGCATAAGACGTAGGGTAAAGTTTAGCCTTCACAGCTTCATATAAGAATTTTTTTTTTACTTCAACACTTAGGTCCATCTTAGTGTACACCTCTTTATTGTACCCTTAAACACAACATACATTCAGTACCTGTTACTTAAAACTCAAATGTGTGTATGTGTGATGACTAATCTATAAGACTGTTTTGTTTTATTCAAATGCTGGCCCAGCAGTCACACAGCCTTGTTAAAGTGTTTCTTCCATTATGAAATTCAGATGTAGGACCTTTCCCATAGACTCTGTAAAATCTTTACACCCAGCTTACGAACTACAAGTTATTACAGCAATTTGTAATTTGTATAATAGGTTAGTTACATGTAAGAATAAGCTAAAGGTGACACTGCGGTGGAGTTGGAGTAGTCCATTGGGGGTCAGCGTATGAGTGTCGTCTTCAAATATTTGACAAAGGGAGCAGGGCACATACTGATAAGCCTGTATGACGTAATGAGATGTCTGCATGACAAAAGACAGCATTTTACATGAGAGCAGGCAGATCTTATTGCATCTATTATTATTATTTAAAGGTGAAATAAAGTCAGTCAGAATTAGTATTTTGATGATTTGTACCAATTGACAATTACCCAATATGATCAAAATCAGTACAAGTTTCTATCTAACAGAAGTGGTCTGTGCTGTTATATAAAGGTGCAGATTTGTATATTAAAAAGAGGAAGGTTCATCATCAGCTTGTCCCCTGAAAATGTCATTGCATT
Source organism: Scartelaos histophorus (assembly GCA_000787155.1). NCBI lineage: Eukaryota > Metazoa > Chordata > Actinopteri > Gobiiformes > Gobiidae > Scartelaos > Scartelaos histophorus. The sequence continues at coordinate 40,442 of KN499623.1, read as the reverse complement.
GACTGAAATGTGCTACATGTATTCAATTCCAGGTATTTTCTTTCCAAAAATACTTGGTTAGGAGTCACATGCTTGTCTCCATGGAGATAGCTGAGTTTAGTGAAACATTAACATTCAAAACAACTGCGTCTCCATGGAGAAAATCACCTAAAAACTCTCATAGCCACACTTTAAAATCATCAATGTAAAACAGGTCTATTTTGGTCTGTTGCTTTATTTCAGTTTTGAAAGTTTGTGATTTTTTTTTTTTACCTCTTAAACAGTTTAGTTCTACTTTAGATCAACCAATGTAGCTGTCAAAGCAATATAGCTGTCACAAGCCCACTCCTCCCACACACACACACACACACACACACACACACACACACACAGTGCTGCATTTTAATGTTCATAAATTACATGTGCTAGAGCTCTGTGAGAACTGAAGATGGGCTCAACCAATAACATTTGGTACAAAAGGGAAATACTCAGAATTCAAGTGCAAAAACATGTGTTGGATAATAGACAACTGTGGATTCTACTGGGGATGTTTCTTTAATTTTGAAACGGCAGGGCTCTTGTACCACACTTTAAGATGAAAACAAGAGATTTGTTTTTCCTTATGGTTTGATTATTCAAGAGCTTTTCTTGGTTGAGTAGAGAAGAGGTAAAGAAAACATCAGAAGGTCAAAGCTAATCCAGCATCAAGGTGATATTTTCTCTTGGAAAGAGCAGTGGGGAACACACATGGGAAATGATGCAATGATGTTGATGTTCTGTTCAGATGACTTGATGATCATCTGATCTGTGTTCTGGTTTGTGTTGAAAGAAACACGTGCCTCTTACCGTGACTTCACTATTAATTTTCATATACGATTACACTTATATTTTCATGCTGGAGCTGTGTGTAACATTTGTTTAGTTTTCTCAAGACATTGATTAATTTGACAGATTTTAAAGCTACATTGGCATGTTCAAAAAGTCAAGCATGTCATCATCCCATGCGTTTCCTTTTTTCAAAGTCTGTACCTTGTGTGCACAATGCTCTATACAATCCCTATGTCCATTGAACACCTTCACCTTGAACCGCCTTGTTTAGAGACCTGGCTTTTATTCTCCAATCTCCACCACTCAAGTCATATTTCAGAGACAAAAGCTGTGAGCTTGTGTTCATGGAGCAATCAATCCATTGTTTTATATTGCTGTATAGAGTTATATAAACAAATATATATGTATACGGAAGAGACCATCTCTCCCCAGTCTATGATCCTTTTAACTTTTCAAGAACAGTGGCATGATCAGCGCCTTGGTTAGGTAACAGCTTGTATTGTACTAACTTTAACAAAAGCCAGAGCAGTAACAAGCAGATATTGCCTGTGATTCTGGGTGAGTCACGCCTAATCATTGATCAGCGTTGATCAGATCTGCACTGGCTGCACCCGTGAGCCTGCAGCACCACAATCAGGTGATATAATTTGCACCAGTCATGATGAAGGCATGCTCTGCTTCTGCTCCCGCCAGTTCATCAACTTGATTCAATCAGTGTCTGTACAAAGTGTTAGAGGACTTTAAGACTTCGATTAAACATGTTAATACAAAACTCAGTGATCTTTAAATGTTTTGTCCATATAGGAGAGGTTTCATTGCTGAACCATTCATCCATAAAGGCCAAGTTCAAGTCCAAATCCAGAATAAGGATTAGTTATCTATATGGTTTTAAACAATCTGTCCAGGTACTAAAGGTAGAAAAGAGCAATTTTGCTATAACCTGGCACAAACATATGGCCTGTCTGTATAGTTCAAATGTTTTATGTAAATTATCCCTGATACTGATTATCCCTGACTAAATTGGCACAATTTTATTTCAAAGAAACAGTGTGTTTTGTTGTTTTAAGTCAGTTTCTAATGTTGAATCTTTAATACACACATTGGAGACATGTCCAAGTTATACTCTGCTGACAATTTAGATTAATGGTCCAGCTTGGAGGACATTGACCTGGCTGATTGGTATGTTTTCTGCAATTACCATCAAACATATCTTAAAAGACACTGAAATGTCCCAGACATAGTCTTGCTTACGCATGCTTTGATGTACATGAGGGTTTCAAAACTGCATCAAAAGGACTTGATTGGGTGTACTGTGGAACAGGTTGATTGGTCTTGCAGTTCTTTCAAGGTTGCTCACAAGAAAAGCCATAGCCTGCAGCAGCATTAAAATACCCTGTTCTCTTTGGAATTAAAAGCTAATGTAAAGTATATGCTACACTATACACCTGAAACATAACATTACAATCCTACCTGAACCCTTATGTAGAACGAATCCCCTTAACAGCTATATTCATTGCAAAAAGGTTTTTGGTCGTGGAATCTGACAAGCAAAAGAGGAGAGTGCATTCTGCTTTTTAAAAGTTAATATTTGGGGACTCTAATGGCAGTGCTTATGAAATACTCCTAAACTGTAAATGTATGTAATTGAAATGTCACCTTTATCTTATAAATGTCTGTTCAAATCTGGGAGAAAAACTCATCAAACTTCTCATTTACAAATTTACCTTAATATGACCAAGGGATACTTAGAGAGTGAATGAATATATGTAGTAAATGTGAGTAAATATATACGTTGTAAGGGTGAGACAGACAGGCAGAAACAACACTCAAGTCATACTTTGATTGACTGTTTTAAACTTACAACCACTTACAACCAAAAATTAATTAACAAAACACAGTGTAACTAAAATCTACATGTAAACTCACATTTTATATTTCATACACAATATACATATTCTGTATTCTCAATATTGGAATCATCACCTGGACAGTATTAATATAAATGATTATAACTTTTACTAGATACAGTTTTAAATGGCAGTATTTTCATCCAAATGATGAGGATTCTTTATGCAGGAGAAACATATTTTTTACAGTAGATTATGTCTATGCTGTTACATGCAACTGCTAATGTAAGGATGTAATGTAATGTAATGTAAGAAAACATTTTGTCTCTTAAGAGTAGAACTATTAGCCTGAATGGGTTAATAACTAAAATGAATTTGTACATTTCGATACCTTAGCCACTGTGAATCACAGTGAAGCGGCTTGATGGATCGACTCTGCTACATACTCCAGATTCCCTCCATTGATTGCACTCACATTTAGGCAGCCGTTTGGTAGAAGGTAGACATGCTTTGAGTTCACCAAGAATTCCACCTGTGAGTCTAAATGAAAAGAAAACAACAAATACTGAGTATGTCTGTACTTCAAACCACTTCACTGTGAGGTTGCAATGAAATGTGAAATGTACTTTCATGCAGAGAGTTGTGAATTAAGTGGAGGCTGCTACACAATGTAACAATGCACTTCAAAAAAATCTGAAGTATTAACTAAGCATGTTTTAATAACTGTAATAAATGTAATGTGTAGCTCAGTAAGCAGTCTATTCTTGTCAAGTATGTTTACATTTCTCACCACTTAATCCAATACAGCTGAATAGTCCTTGCTGTGTAGTGAGATGGTCCCAAATGCCTGGACTTCCCAAATGCTTCAGTCTTTCTCTCAAAACCTGTCTGATCAACATGCACCTTTCAACAACACGCTTTATCTCCTCTTGCCTGTGAAACAAAGAAGAAAGAAATATGTGTTCATAAAATGATTATATTCTATCTGACAAGCAACATAATACATATAGTAGTATTTTATTTAAATAATGAGGAATAATAGCGGCCCACTGTGATTCAAGGACTGTTCTTACCACTCAACAAAATGGGCTGGATTACTGAGAATAGTGGCAACAATGTGTGCACCTATCACAGAAGGCTGAGCCCACAGGGATTTCACAATCTCCTTAGTACGACACTGCATTTTCATCAGCAGAGAGTTGTCTTTTAAGACACATAAAAGATGACCGACAGCCTCACCTGGTAAAGAAAAAATTGTTCAGTAGCTCTGTAAGGCATATCCTGCTTCGAGGGTGCAATGTTGTTAATTTGGTATGCCAGATATTATTTTGTATTTTATCATTAATAGAAAAACAATATTTTACTGTGTCTACAGATAGATTTTAAGGTGCTTAATACAATGAGAAAGAGCACTATAGACAATTATATTGAAAGGTCCAGGAATAAAAAATCAGACTAGGAAAATAAGTCTTTTCTCTCCTAACATGTTTTTTCAAGGAAAAGATTCAGAGTAAGCATTGCAATGTAATGACATTCTGTGAATTTTCAACCGTATTGTCCAAAGCAGTGGGAGAACGACTGTGCACAGATGAGCTCCATCTCCAGTGCCGCACACTTCTGAATGGGCCTTGAATCATGTCCCAAATCTCCAGTACTGAGAGCTTGTACGGGCAGTAGAAAGAAAGGAAACAGCATGCGCCTCTGCCAGGATATGTACAATGGTGACTTGAATTGCGTGACTAAGCATACTTTTCATAAATGTTGCTAATCTACCTTAATGATTTGTGTAATCACATCCCATTGATTTTCAGTAAGGTCTGCTCCGGTCGGGTAATGGCCCGACGCAGACAGAACCACAACACTTCTCTGCGGAGCTCTCTCCAGATCCTCCACAAGCTTGTCCAAACAAACACCACACAGCTTATCATCCCAGTAGTAATACTGGTGGATATTGTGGATGCCTGCTGCCTTGAAGATACCAGCCAATGAGCCTGAGGAAGGGATCAAGATAGTATATCAGACAAGACATAGAAAGACTCACAAAGGAAAGCAAACCCCAAGACACTCCACTTTTAATTACATGTAGGGTGTTGAAACTCTTTTACTCTTAAGGCTGCAGAACAGAAAAAGACACAAGTAAATTATGTGCTGAGTCAGAACTCTGTTTATAATGAATGTACCCTTACTAATATAGTCTTATTCATCAGTCTGTAACTTTAATTAAGTTGTTTGGAGAAAAGAAAGAAATTGCCAGAGAAGACATTTATCATTGTGCCTTAACTTTGTTAATTGCTATAGCTGTGGTACTTACTATATTGTTACTAAAACCCATGGATAGAGGCTCATATTTATATAGTGTATATTATTTTTAGCTGCTGATTACTCACTTCCTCAAATTAACACAATAAAAGGGGCAGGACATGGCAAAAATGTCAAACAATATAGAGAACATCAATTTGCCTTGAAAATGTAAGCACTGCACAATGTTATTCTCGCTTACGAACAAGTATCAAGTAGTTACCATCACAAGGGACAGGCAGGTACACTGGCCCTGACCAAGAAGAGTTTTCAAACCAGTCTCTTAAGAGTTCAGCTCCCAGACGCACAGCAGCATTAAAACCAGGAGTTTGGACCTTCAACACCTGCATCAGAAAGGTTATTTAGTACTGCTCTGATAATAATAATCACACACATAACAAACAAAGTACCCGGCTCTCCAGTACTGGCTTCAAACTTCTCCCCAAGGTAACTTTTGTGGCTTGCCTGGTAAATTCTGTCAGCCCAAGAGGCAATGGGTACTCCGGACGAAAGGTCGGGTCTGTACTTAACTGGTGCTTTATTTTACCGACAAGTCGAAGTTCAATTGTTTGGCCATTCTCACCAAAATACTCTGTGCAAAGAAATAAAAATACTGTAGTGTGTCCCAACCATTGAGAAAAAAAAAACTTTTAACTTATTTAATAATGACATTCTAGCCTATGATAATAGTTTAGCTGAATATTGTCAATAAATCATTGGTAATAAGATTCAATATGCCAGTGAACTGCATCACAACATTCTACAGGCCAAAATTATTTAATACAGACAGGGAGCAGCTAAAATGAATATTGTTAAAATGGAGGTTAATGTTCTAAGTTCTAATCAGCAATAGAAATGATCAGGTTCAGGTCAGTTTGTGAGTTTGTCAGTTTACGTTTTGGATATTTCATGGCAAAATCTAATCTAATCAATAGGGAATAAGCGTGTGCAAAAATACTGAAATATTGATAAGCATATCATTTAACATGATTATACAGTATCGATATTGGAGACTGCTGTATCGTTATATCGCCAAGAGTATTTTTTGGTATATTTTACTAATTATTTTGTTATAGCACTACACTTTTGTTGCTTGTTTAGAAGAAGGAAAATTGTTTATGCAACACATTTGACATTTTCACTGTTTTGATGAGTAAAATGGGTGTGTTTCATTTGAGTGGTTTAACAAAAACTTTTAGTATTACAGCCACCATTTAGCCATTATTTGTACTGAACCGCATCGAATTGATATGAAATATCATATCGTTTTGAACCGAAAGTGCACTGTATCGAGTTATGTATAGAATTGTGGCTTATGTATCGAGGTATGTATATCCAGCCCCAACAGGGAATATTGGAAAGTATCTGAAAGTAAGATATCATCACATTCTATGATCTGAAACCTAGCAACATGCTGCTTAATTGACAATAAACCATATTAACGCTTTGATGTTTTGTTTTTTAGTATAAAATCAATGTGATCCTTAAAAATGTACTTTTATTTTACATTAATTAGTACCATTCAGCAAGTCTTCAGGAATGAATGAGTCTATTTTTCCCATTGTAGTTTCTCCTACAGCTACAGTGCCTCAAGCTTTATTGTTACGTTTGTCAATAAAGTTTAGTCAGATTAATCCCACTTCCGGTACACTTAAGCTAACAAGTAAATCATTAGCCAAGTTCAAGCAGGTCACGTTTACGTTTGCCTTGTTTATATTAGTTTGTTTAGCTCAACATTGCCCAGACGTAAATCATTGGGTTTGTAGCACCACTGAGCATCTCCCCCATCCTCCTCATCACTTCTGCACTTACCGCGTCCTGCCAGGTAAACTTTTCTCGCTTCAGTGTCTTCCCTAAATGCGGACAACACTCTCGTCTCAGGCTGCTCGGCGCTGTCGGGGGCAAACTCCTGACCCCCAGCCCCTTGGTAGTGGTTTTCATTTTGGCTCTCCCCGTTTTTTTCAGGGCAACTGCTGGGACGGCTCATCTTCAGCGCAGGCAGCCAAATCAAACGCGCGGCGCCCTCTTCACGAAGCCTTTTGTTTAGACGCTGTTGCCCGGGAAACCACACGCGCTCAGAACACCGTCACCAGGCAACCGACACTGTCCCTCGCTAATTGGTGGTTTTCGGATTAATTACGTCGTATTTACCATGAAATATCCAAAAGGTAAATTCACTATTGTTAAACCTGGTATTTTCAATAACCCTTAAAAATGTGTCAGCAAAAAAGTAAATTCAGGAATGGAGGCAGCTGGAGGCAAAAGTGAAGTGGAACATAGTACGATTTTAATGAGAGAACTGGGATTAACTCCAGAATATCACAAAATATAAAAAATCAATGGAAATTTGGAAGATGAAAACCTCTCAGATACATGTGATTTGATAACAGAGCCCAGTTTAAAAACACTTACAATTGTGTTTTACAGTATTTGTTTATTTGACAAGATTTTTTTATACACATTTTGAGGTTTTACTGGACAAATCCTTGCAGAAATGTTGAGCCCACAGCAGTTTTTCGCTTCATCTACAGATATATTCCACATTTCATCATAAATTATACTTTTTGTGAAGCCCAAATACTATTTAGGGATTTAGAAACTGTATTTTGACATCCTTCTTAACAGAGAAGCAAAGTAAATAAGATTTGTAGCTCAGAAATTCAAAATAGTTGCTTATTTTTTGTAATAATGCCATAAAACCATTAGCATTTAGGTTTGCTTGTTATTTAATCATTGCAAATATATGATGTTAGCTTCATTTTGCCTCCACTTGCCTCCATTCCACAATTTTTAACATTCTGATGACAAGAGTCTATTATTGACTAAACCTTCAAACTCACTGTATTACAACACCATTTTGGATTTTAACCAAAAACTTTCTGACAGGTTCTGACACTTTCTGACAGGTTGCCTCTCCACGGATTTCTAACCTGTAACTTTGGTCTCCATGAAGATAGAAATATACTATAACAATACTAATAATACTGTGAAACATGGAGAAAAGCATCTGACTGACCCCCCACCAGAAAAGTTACACACTGCACCTTAAAGGCACAGGAGGACACATTTTCCCTTGTTTTTATTTTATTTATTTTACTTTTGCACATGCCTCACCTGCACCTTTCCACCACTTGTCTTTGTATTGCTTGGAATGGAATGTTCCATATGACTGCATTAAACCCAGGGTTTAAAGTGGGTTATAACGGTCCTGCACCTTGAATGATAAAAAAGTTATGTCTGCCAATGGCAAACAGCAGCAGCAGCAAACACAGTGACAGCTAGTGCAGTTATTGTGCATTAAACCAAAGCAATAACTTCAGACAAAGCATTTGTCTAGATAACGTAAGTAGGGTGACTTGTCCCTTGTTCTGTTGTCATGCACTGGCATTTAGGCCTTTAATCCTCATCCCACACACGTATAGAATGTCCCACTTTTTCATTGATGCCTCATGAATGAATGCATAATTACATATATTTTTCCTGCAAAAAGGGATTATTTGAGTGTAGTGGTCTTGAGGGTTATGGATTATGGAAGCAGAGCACAAGTAACACAAAAGTTTTCACAGTTATTATCTCCGCCAAGATCAAGTCGGTTTATTTATTTATTTATTTATTTATTTGTCTCTGGACAGGATTTCTCGGAAAGTACTGGACGGACCTTCATGAAATTTTTACCAGATCTTGGCCCAAGGACAACTCCGTTAAATTTTGGTGATGATCTAGATCCAGACCTGGAATCTGGATCTGGATATACAATCTTAGTGAGATTTCTCGGAAACTATTGCCCGGATCTTCATGAAATTGTCACCAGAGGTAGATCTTGATGCAGGGACGACTCCTTTTGGTGATGATCTGGATCCAGATCTGGATTCTGTGTCCATGTCATCTCTTGGCGGAGATCAGAAATCTCGGATTGCTCTTGTTACCTGTGATCTTAAATTTTCAGAGTCTGTCCCTGCATGTCTCACCACATTCATTAAAATGCTCCTCTTTTCATACAATTTGAGGTGAACAACAACAAGACAACAAGATGAATGTGAACCATAGCAGTCTGAACTTATCCCTTTATTTTTTGCTTAACTATGGTTCATAGTCATAGTCATAGTCATAGTCATTGCTTACAATAAGCTTCGTATCACAGATCAATTCCTCTTCTTTTCACGATTTAGTTTATGATTCAGTTGCTTAAGAAACAGCATTTCCCCGAGGACACAGATAAACCCTGCATATCAGTGCATCCATAATAAAGTAATAGTTACAAATGACTGCACTAGATGGCAGTAGATGGCTAAAACATATAATTACGGTAAGTAAAAAGCCTATTTTCACTCTTCTGTGTAGCTGATGTAGCACTGTTTTTATTTGTATCCTTTCTCAGAATTGGTCTGGAAATACTTGGAATGACAGCCTTTTCACACTTATTTCTCATGTTAAATGTGTCAAATGGGAACTGATGAAAGAGAGTGAAAACACAGCACGTTCCAACCACAGCAGAGTATTAGTCTGTGTGTGATGGACATTTCCTTGAGGAGACATTGGCATTGAAAAGAGCTTTCAGAGAAAGACTTTTATTTTAAAACAAAATCCTTTAATTAAACTTTGTGTTCTTCAGGTTGATGGATTTTCCTTCAGTTTCACTTATAGATGCAGCCGCTATGTGGTGTAGTTATCTGTATTTACCCAGTTGAGCAATAGTGAATTGCAAGCAACAAGTGTGTCCAAGACACACAATGTATCAATTAACCTTTAATAAAGGAGCAACAATTACTATGTTGTAAGACTATATGGTCACTTAAGCACAATGTTATTGCTTTAGCTGAAATGTTCCACAGACTTTACACTGATATATCTCAAGACAAGTGCATGGCGCCATCGGGTCGCATTACCAGCCTCATCTGCGGAGCCATGATTTCTCACAGTAAGAAATCTTGTTTTTGTTTGTAGTCAAATCTGTGCACCATAATGTGTCAAGAATCATTACATTTATTGACTGATTACTGTCAGTAAGGCGGGTGTCCCTGGTTAAACAATGAATACATTATATTTAAAAAAAATACCCATAATAAAAACAACCAACCTCTACATCCACTTTACTTGACTCCAAAGCATAGTGTTACTTCAGGCATTGTGCCCAAGCACCATCCAGCAGTCTCCTTATTAAGTTACCCCGCTTTTATTGGATTAGAGTGGTATGAATTGAGCTGTGAAGTTTACTGTTTGTCTGAAATGCTCTAGAGAAATCTGACAATGGTAAATAAGGTCGGTGTCATCTGAGGACACACTATAAGCACTTGTTTAATCAGTCTCTTTTCCTTTTGCAGTAGAAGCAGTGCTCATGCCTCCTTTCCACTGGCAAGATAATCCATTTCTGCATTAGACCCAATTGCACAATATTCTAATGATGATGAAAACTATAAGATGTTAGTTGAGCAAAACTATAAGATGTTAGTTGATCTGTCCTTTTCCCTTTTTTGTTTAAAACTCACCTGCTCTGTTTTTGACTGGTGACTGCAGACTTAATCGCTCAGTGTTTTATATTTGAAATATAAAGGGATTTATTTTAGTGTTCCTACTGGGATCCTGTATATTATCAACACTCTCCCTCAAAAGTGGTGGTTTCTGTAAAATAACGTTTGGATTTGGTTCCAATATAATTGAGTTTACAGAAACATTGTGGTAGTGTTGAGCTGATAAGCGTAGGCTTTAACTTGAGACAGGATATTTATTTTTCATTGCAAGTTGTTGCTGCTTTATTTTAGTGGTCGCAAAAGCAAGATCTATTTTTCAGGTTGTTTCGAACACAGCCTGCATTTCAGATATGGTTATTTTCTCTCACAAGTTCTCTGACGTTGTTCAATATTGTTCCTTGGAAGATGAGTTATACAACACGTAATTCACTGGCAGCAATCTATGCTTCAATAATTTCTCTCCCCCGATGGATGTTTTACTGTAGCTTGGGACAATAAATGTTTTAAATTTTATTTTCAACTTGGTATTCTAGATGTTTTAGCATTCTCATCAAAATGTCCACAACATAATACCAGATTTATCTTTTATTTCAGCTGTCTTCAATGTGCAACACTGATGTCAGTCTATTAAAAACAAGGATAAATTATATAAAATGCTTCGTTTACAATACAATATTTTTTTCTGTCGTGACACAACTCGTCCATTGTCTGTCATTGTTTGGCATTATTTGTTTAGAAATACTGTACCATTGGAGATTTACCGATTTTACAGCCTGTCTGTCTGAAAAATAAATATTCTCTGGCATTGTACTGTTATAACAGACTTTAGGACTCATACAAAAATGATACATGGTTCAAAACATGAAAAAAATTAAGACTCGATTTAAATATGTGAAGGCACAGTTTATTTTTCAGCATTCGTGTCAAATGCTTCTCATTCAGTTCAGCTTTGGTTTTGTCAACAAGTCATAAATAACAATACTGTAAAAGTCAGCCTTTAATTCACAATAGTTTTAAATTCTTCCTAGATTCACCTAATGGCAGGTGCTTGTTCTTCCAGGTTTAGTCAGTAGGATCAAGGCTTGTCATGTGCTAAGATGCGTTCAGTAGATTTTCCTCTTTTCTTCAGAGCATCCTTAGTGTTTTTGGTTGTGGCCATGAAGGAAACAGCAGAGGATTCATGTTTCTGTAATATTCATACTCCATCCTCATCTGCTTCTTGCAAAGTAAAGCTGCAGGGAGAAAGAAAAGTGTTTTACTAATACAGCTAATCAGAAAAGACTTTTAAAAATGTATCATGTTCTAAATTAAAATGATGCTGTTAGATTATTTTTATGTTGTGCATATCATTAGCCAAAAGCATGACTCTAACATTTAGGGCACTTGATGACCAAAAAAAAGGTGCACGTTAAAGATATGCCTTGTGCATCACAGTCGACTATAAGAAAGTGTGACTTGCAACCTGCCAGAAACTAGACAGATCCGGCAATCCTGAGTTTATATTATATGTTCTGAATGATATGAGAGTTTTTGAGAATGGTCTTCTGCATTTCAGAGCTACAAATGAGCCTCTGTGACTGGACCGTCCCAAGTTATTAGGGTTGTTTTGTCACTATTCAAACAGATTCTGCATTCAGATTATAGGAGGGACTGGCTGATGAGGCAACATTGCAGGAATTAATATGTCTTTGCTAATGGCACTGACAAAAGTTCTCACAACCTTAAGTATCTCTATGACCTGAGCAGTATAATTGACGCAAACTGTACTCACAAAACCAGAAGACTAACTCCTACTTTATGCCCTCTCCTATCTGCAAAGGTTTACAGAAATAGCCTACTAAGACACTACTGGCAGATCTGTAGCCTGTTTGACTTAAGGCTCACAGTCCTGCATTTGGTTGAAGTAACTGAAAACCTTTGGCTGCTATATACAGAAGGCTAAAGTGCCCCATGTTCACTGGCCCTTCTCTCTCTCCAAACAAAACAGGAATCTGATGCTATCGTGGCTTTGAACGTGTCCACACAGGAAGATGTATAGATGTCTTGGAACAGATCTTGAGCTTCAGCAGAACAACTGGAAGTCGAGAAGTCAGAACTGCAGCTAAAGGTAATCCGATGTATAGTCACATACTTTCCCCACACCTTTGTACTGCGACTACATTGATATGTGTGCAGTACATTGCAATACAACAGAAAACACTTTATCTTTGGCCAAAATGTTTTGATTCCCTATTGATTTATTATTGATTCATTATTTTTTATTTACTTATAACCATTTTTACCAGTTTGCAATAAAGGAAAACTAAAGACTATTTTACTATAGTACCTAAACTATGGTTTCACATCCATGCAAAGACCAATGTGAATGATCCCTAATTCCAGCTGAAGCTTAGATGTTTCCCACAGGACAATTCCTCAGTGTTTAGTTTTATCCTATTGCCTGCGCTGCCTTCATGCTCTCTTGGGCTTGATCTCTGCCTGAGCATACTAAAGGCACATTATAGGCGCCGCGGAGACAAAGTTAGTTCAGAGAGATCCCGGACTCCGCGACGGCACAGGAAAAAAAGCATTAGCGCTAGTCGGACCCCTCCTCAAACACAATCAAAACATCAGTTTGCGTAATGTGGGCCTAATCATATGCTCACTGCGGCACCTTAACCTTTTATGCCAGTATACAGAGTGCTTTGTATGTACTTTAGACGTCAAAAGCACTGTAAAGATAATGCCTAGAGCAATACAGAAAAGGTTGCTGTTTTTCTGATGCTATTAGGAACATAGTGGCAATAGTGGTTAGTTCAAAGCTCATGGCAAAGCAAAGTTGACACTGCTCACACAAAGATGATTAACCACAGTTGTCTTTAAAGTACCATGCTGTGCTAATAGCAAAAAGGTGATATTTTGTGCTGCTTGGTCTTTGCAGTTCTAAGTTAACATCCTGTATCCCAATAGCTCAACAAACATCCCAAAAAAAAAAAAAAAAAAGGAAACAAAAATGTCGTGGGACAACCCGATAAGCTGGGCTAACACAGTCCTAATCTCTATTGGGAATTTATTTTGATGGGCCCTGGGGTTGAGTAGAGTTCTAGTCCTGCTACTGTTTCTCCATGAATATTTATTTTAAACATCATTATTGTATCTGAATGAATTTGTTAAGGTTTTAGTCTGTGAGAAATGTTTTAGAATAATATTTCTGACACCGTTTCTGAAACTAGATAATGCAAAACTGTATGAAAATATTTTTGAATAAATGCAAACTGTACTCACATATCGTCACCTTCCTAAAATAATCGCCTAAGTCACTTTTTGCCTAAGTTTACTTTGTCATAATTTATGCCATAATTTCAGTTTTGGGGGGAGTTTTTTGTGTTTCATGAAAAACCTGAAAAAATGACTTATGCGATTATTTTAGGAAGGTATCGATATAAAGCATTGGCATCAAATTAGCATAAATTCCTTGTATTAATTTTAGTTCCAGCACATTAGCAGATTTTACAAAGTGTGTCTGAGCGCATTAGCAGAGATCAGACAGGTTTAGGTCAGATAACATTAAATCCATTTTCCATACAGGACCTGTTCCAGCACTTCTTTTTCTGACCATCAAACTCTGAACTGAAATAGAGTGTATCAGTTTGTCCCTGTTTGCACTGACAATATCATAGAGCAAACAGAAAATATATACATTGCTACAGGTTACATTTTAAGCTTTTAGCCGTGGTTTTACTTTTACTTGATTGATATCCTTTAAAAGTGCTTTCAGTCTGTATACAAAATTATTGAATTGGACCTACGCATTAACAGGAGCCCTTCACCTCTAATAATAATAATTTTTGTGACATTTGAGGTATCTGAGCAAAACTAACTTCTTCTAACTTCTTTTCATGCCACTTACTTACTTGGCTCCATCTCAGTTGTAGACTACAGCCTTTGGTCTCAGTCCAATGAAATAAAATTTTCCTCAATTCCTAATCTTGGATCAAGTGTGCTAAGAGCTCAGCCTGCGCATAACACTGTAATACTTTTAAATACATGTTGGAAGATCAGAGAGGCAAGTCATAGCATGCCGGAACTATACTATATTTTATTTGGTCGGCTATTTACCTTAATTAATTACTTAACTACATATTGAATCTCCTTCTGCTCTTCTTTTAAATTGACGTGTAATTATTGTCTCTTGGAAAAGAACACAGCAGGACAAAACGTTCCAAGACAGTGGCTTCACAAATATGACAGCAATAGAGCACATTTGACTGATGGTGTGAAATAGGCCCATTCCTTTATTATGTGAAGCAGTGCATACGTGACACAAGCTGGAGGATGTAACAGTGTTGATAAGGGCACCTGTGCTCCGCCTGCACTGTTGCCTGTCAAGCATTTGTATGAAAACACAAGGCTGGTGATGCGTCTTTTCATAGCACCATAATATGTTTTATTACTCCTAATGACACGTTGGTGATCATAAATAGTTTGATATATTTTTACTGACAAGAACCTTTACATAAGATGAATAATAATTATATAGAATTTACTTTTTTATTTAAAATCTCACAGTGCAGTACTGAATGCTTAAATCAGTGTTTATCAATTTTTTCACATTTTCCCCCAGACAACACTTATAACACAAGATATTTCATAGATTGATACATTTCCAAAAGTCCACACATTTTGATAATAACTTATATTCTGATTATAACTTCAACCACTGAAGTTTGATATTTAGTGTCTGACTGACAGACTTTGGTGATGATGCTTGACTTTTCCTGTGGCGGCTGCTCCCACTTAACATCTCTAATCCAGCTCAAAGTGCTTCCCTGAACCCACCGAGCCTTCCCCACGGCTGATTTACAGTCCAGCTAAGCGCTCGCCTTTTAAGGAAGACTTTTATAAGCTCTTAAATATCTCACGTTTTTATAGCCCTCGTTGATTATGTCTGCAGTGTGAATCCATGCAGACAAGAGTTTTCTTGTCAAGAAAGAGAAAAGGAAATACGGAGCACTGTGTCAATATTTAAAATGAAATATTTGCCTGGAATAAAAGTAGGTTACTCACAGGGATTACAAAAGGTGATGTTAGGATTCTTCTCCCAAAATCCACTTCTATTGAAAAATTCCTCTTTTTAAATTCTTGTTTATTATAACTCTAATGATCTAACTATGATAACTAAGCAACTAAGCAGTAGTGTTATACGTTTACATCACATTTAGGACACTGAGGTACAAAATAAATATATAAGCTAATTTAAGTTAATATGTGATATAAACTATTTAATGGTTACCATATTCTTAATTTTAAATTAATTATAAATACATACAGGCTGCGTTATTTTCTTTTTGACAAATAACAAAGTGGCTTTTGTGCAGTATTTTTTATTTTAATAAGGTTGGTTAGAACAACAGATTTAGTGCAACACGTGAATGGAAACTTTGTATTTGTATCCAGTTGTTTTGATGAATTGTACGTCTAATATTAAAGTGTCACAACACAGGTTAACCTGATGTATTTTAAGCGTCCTGATTGGCCGAGGTCTTAGGACCCTCCTACCCTGGTTGCTGTGGTGTCTGTGTGTGTTGTTGATAAAAATTTATCAGTAATGCAGGACGATGGGCAGGGCGCACAGAGGCCTCTAACAGGCACACACACTGCACACACACTGCACACACTGGAAACAACTTGTTCCATGAAGTGACCTGAAGTTTGACAGTGAGCCGGCTGATTAAGATTAATGATATGCATTGTTGACTGCACTGGTCTGAAATATTATTTCACAGATTATCAACAATATGTTTGTAACGGGAGACAGACGTGTGTGTGTTATTCTTCCCGCTCTGACATCAGCAGGATTACAAAGGTGATTGTAGGTAACATAGAAAAAGCACATCATTTAAGTGTTTATTTTCTCTGGGACAGAAATATTCACTTTTCGTTTAGTAATCCTGAAACACTGGCACAGCTGCCAGGGCAGCAGACATGGTTATTTTTATAAAACCGTTCCGCTTAATTTATTTTACAGTCGGCCCAACACAAAGATGTATTACAATGTCCAAATATAGACTTCCAAATGAGTCACTTTGCAAAACATGAAATTAAATATTGAAATGTTTATAATTACATTTTGTATTGAAAACATTTTTTCTTTACTTTTAACTCAATTTAAAAGGGGCAATACATTTTATCATTATATTATCTTATTTTTTATGGTGGAAGTTTTTGTTAATGATTTTTATATACTTTCTTAGGAATCAGTGGACCATAGCCATTTATATAGATAAATACAATTCAAATGAAAGAAAATGTAAGAAAGTAAACTACAATTGTAATTGCTAGATTGATTTGAAATAGTGTGTTGGTAGTTAATCTTACCAAGAGGTTCCTGGCTCTGATATGTCACTGTACTGCGTGGTCCCGTTGGACTGTGGAGCAGCAGCTGATGCCTCTTCACTGCGGTAGCTCCCCAGGGTGCTGGCCAGGCTCTCAGGGCCCTCCGTCGTCCCTTTGGGAGGCTTCTGGAAGGTGGTCTGGAAGGTGCGAGTATTGGCCGTCTCTGCTTCCCAAAGAAAACAAGGGCAGCGAGTCTGAAGCTCTTTATACAAAGAGTTGAGCCATAATGTGGACAGCCAGGGACAACCCAGCAAGTTCTTAAAGGCAGTTCGAAACTCTGGGCTCCTGCAGTAAATAATGGGATTGAGGCCTGAGTTAATGTACCCAAACCAGTTCAAGAGTCTGAAGATCCAGTCTGGGATGCCTCTGTAAAATACATTGATAATGTTGGCCACAAAAAAGGGCAGCCAGCAGACAGTAAAAGTCCCCATGATGATACCTAAAGTCTTGAGCGCCTTGTGCTCTTTCACCAGCATCAGGCGGGAGGGCCTGCGCTTGGTGCTTTTCCTTTTGGTGGCGTTGCAGCCGCTGTAGGCTGTGCATGAAGATGGCAGAATGTTATTTATATGGAGTCCCACTTGTAACTGTCCTGAACCTTCATGCTGGAAACGCTGTCTGTTCTTGTCTATTAGCTGTACCTGCCTTGTTGCTATCAAAAACACTTTAGCATAGACAAAAATCATTATGAGGAGTGGAATATAAAAAGAGACGGTAGAGGAAATGATAGCAAAGGGCATGTTGGTCACAAAGTCACAGCATGCAGGTTCATTGTAGCATTTAATAGCCTCTTCATCATCATCATTGGCTCGCCAATAGCCATTCATTATTGGTACAAATGATATTAGAGCTGACACTAACCACACTAAGCACACAATGACACGGGCCCTCAGTTTATTGAGCAGCACTTTGTGCCGTAGTGGCCTGGTGATGGCAATGTAGCGGTCCACTGCAATCACACACAGAGTCTCAATACTCGCGGTTACACACAGGACATCCACTGATGTCCAAAAGTCACAGAACACTTCACTGAGCTGCCAATTCCCTGTCACCACTATAGTGGCCCCCAGAGGGACCACAAATACACCCATGATGAGGTCAGCACAGGCCAGAGACATGATGAAGATGTTGGTGGTGGTCTGGAGCTGTGAGGTGTGTGCCACAGCGATAATGACCAGCAGGTTTCCCACCACGATGGTGGGGATGATCAGCACTATCACCACCAGACTCCAGGGCCCTGCTGCTGGGTGGTACGACTCAGTGCCATTGGTCAGACTGGCCGCTGTTGTGATATCCATAATTATGCACAAGTCAGTCACACATAGGAGGGATCCCCAAACTCCCAAATCTGCAGCATTCTCGCGTCACAATTTTGCTCAAAACTAATGTAACTTATACCCACATATTGCCGACACTTTACACTTTGTCTTGTCTGAAGCATGCAGTATTTTCAGTAACATTATTCCAATGTAGGTCTTGACATGTTGCTGATGGGTCTGTCGACTCTATAAACAGTCCTGGAGCAATCTGTGGTCATAGACTTCAATGGATCCTGTGAAAAAAGAAATCCCAAAAGAAAGAGGAAAAAAGTTTTGTAGAGAAAAATCCAACTTTTGTCCATTTGTGTACGTCCAGGAGTTAGAGTTAGATCTTTTCACTGATGGGTGCAATAGCCCCTCTAACACAGCTGGACTGCCAGAGATCAAGCAACAGTGACGCGATAGCAAGAACCACAAGAGTGCACAGCAGAGAACTGCCCTCTGCCTCTCCCTCTCTGTCGCTCGCTCACTCTCTCTCTTTCTCTTTCTCTCTCTGTCTCTCTCTGTCGCTCTCTCTCTCTCTCTCTCTCTCTATGTCTCTCTCTCTCTGTCTGAGCGCTCGGAGCAGGTTGCCCAAGATTGTGTTGGCTCTGTTCACACACTCGGGCCCAGGAGGAAGGGAGAGGAGTTCAAAATAGTGTCTGCACGCCAAACCATTCCGCATTCAATAAATATTCGGAACCTATTAAAATACAGAAAACAGCAATCTTCTTTTGAATTTGAAATGTTTTTGTTAAGGCAAATTTCAAATTTCAAACTTTCGACATAGTCATCTGTGTCATATGCCAGGCTGTTTCAATCAATTCCTCCTATAATTGTTTAATATATTGAATGGTAAAACTTGCCAAAATGGATGTTACATACCAGATTAAAATAAACGCAGGTGCTAATTTGTTGTGATTACAAATCATTATCTTGATTCTGGTCATAAAGGTTTATTTGTTATACAGTTTGTGGTCAGGTTTTTAGACCACAAGGCACGAGTCAACTCAAACTTTGCAGAACAGGAAATAAGTGCCCTCCCTCTGCCTGAGAACTGTAAAAGAAAATAATAGATCTCTATCTCAGTGTTACTCAAGTCCGCGCACTGAAGAAGAACAATCAGCCGAATGCCTTCCATGCGATTCTGCTCAGATATCCAGCTCACTAGTCTGTCTCCTCCACAGCTCCTCCTTTGGTCTGCCACCATTTAACTACATTCATTGCTGAGGCATGATTGTATTGATAAATTACTAGAATGTTATTAGATTATTAGAGTGTTTTGGTATTGTTTAAACAAGCAGCTGAATTCTTCCAGTCAAACAATTAGCAATAAAAGGTCATGCATTGCCCCATGTTCAATGCATCATGTGTTGAGCCATGTTATTATGGAACATAACATATTGTCCCAGTGGAAAGCAACTGTATCTCATTTGTAAAAACGAACCAGTTCACCAGTTAATAGAGGCGGGCTGACCACCTGTGTGT
>KN499623.1:796-20479 GCA_000787155.1 Scartelaos histophorus | reverse complement strand
GTGTGTGTGTGTGTGTGTGTGTGTGTGTGTGTGTGTGTGTGTGTGTGTGTGTGTGTGTGTGTGTGTGTGTGTGTGTGTGTGTGTGTGTAGCGTGAGAAGATGCCCCTTTGGGTCAGAACAAGCCCCTGGTTTGGGGCATTCTGCGTTCTTCTGTGGTGCTGATAGTGAAGCTGCAGATCCTTCAGCATATGCATGACTCTATAAGTCATGTGGTCATTAAACCCACAGAATGTATCAGCTCACAAGTACTTACAGATGTTTGTTGAATAGACAAAAAACAAAACATAGAGTGAGATTTAATCAGGATTAAATCAGGATTGAAACATTTTTTTTTACATGTCACGAGTATAATGATGTAGTGGCTATTACTTTTCAGTATGTTGTATAGTTAAATGCAGTATTTTAGCATTCAACTCAGCCAGTCTGCTTGTGTGACTTACATTTTGACTATTTGCATTAAGCTCTCTGTTTGACCCTGACCTACTTTTTGGGGATCTACTCCACTGTTGAATGAGAATGTCCTGTCAGCTATTGACCTGGAGCCTTTTGTGTTCTTTTCTGTGAAGTTGGTGAGAATGTCTCAAAACAATTTCCCGCCTTGGCAAAATACTGTGTCTGACCAGTTTACCTCTTTGAGGAATACAGACCACTTTGTTCTGGGTAAACAAAGAAGCACTAAAGAGGCCTGTGCTTTTCTTTCAACTTAATTTAGCAAAAGTTTGATTTTTGTTCTTGTACTGCTGTGGTGCGCTGCACCTATCAGCACGAAGTAAAGTAGTCATCTAAGGACAACAACAACATTCTGCTTTTTATGGTGTCCTCATGTGCTATGGGAATCATGGTAAATCCCACTGGGGAAATTGGCTCTCTTGAAAAAGAGATAATGCATCTCCAGGGACAATCCAAAAATAAATAGATCTATAAATGAATCTATCAATAAAATGCAGATAAAATGCATATTAATGTTACTGAAGATCTGGAAAATTAATTTGATACCTGAGTTCCTGAGATGAAACACTTTTAGACCCATTAGTTGGTTGTTTTATATTCCTGCATAATTATGTGGCATTTATATGTTTAATGTGTCTCTAATTCCGCTTTGCTCTCCACTTCACTAATGGAAAGGATCTCGCTTCTCTCTGTGACTTATATGTATTGACCTTAGCCACCACTGCTATAAATAAATATATATAAATATAAATCCTTGGACATGTTCCCATACCTGGTGGCTGTGTGTGCATAGATATGAAATTTAAATCCATGACATTCTCTTTATGGAAGGAAAATCAGAGTTATATCAGTTTGGGATTTGGACTGTAAAACATCACACAAGTCACTCGGCTTCACACAGAAACTTTATAACTCACTCCTCACATGTGCCATGGGAATGTTTTATTGTTCCCATGGAAACTACAAAGATGAGATATTTCATTCAAAAAACAAGAAGACTTCTGGTAATTCTCAGCTATGGCCTGATCAGGGGCAGCCATCTGGACTTTGTAAACTTACATTTCAATTCAGTTGAATCTACCAAGGCTCTGCCAACACTCCCATAGCTGGAAACATCCTTCTTCCTTTATTGCCACTGGAGAAACTTATGCAGGGCTGTTCAGAAGGAGTCATATTTACCAACAATATACAAGAGTCATCTGAGGTGTCTAAATAATTTAGAAATAAAAAATAATAAAAGTTGTGTCATTTAAATGTCTATTATCGACCACATCACATCAGGATATTACATTTCATTTGCATATGGGCATATATAAATATATATATGTATATTGGCTTCACACACAGTCCTCAACAGTTTATCCAGGCTTAGGACAAAGTGGTTACTGACTTTCTTCGTATATTTTTGTATGCTGTACAATAGTGCATGACTCAACCCCTATTCTATTATGCAGGCTTGAGTTTGTGGATCTGCATGGCTGAGTTTTAGTTGGCAGTCAGTGAGGTATGGCATGTTTTTATAATTTGCTTTGTCCTTTTATATAAACCAGGAAGCTGTAGCATAAGTAAATCACAAAGTGGGCAAATATTTCAGTTTTATCCAAATTCAAAATCAGTTTTGTGTACTTGCAGCATGTTTGAAAACTGATAGAATTGTTCAATCCTTTTATAGCTTTCATAGTCTGAATTCCTGTAACTTCCATACATCACATGCTACAAATGCCTCCACTGAGTTTGTTTGCTTGAGCCTTTTCCCTCTTTTGCACAGGAAACTGGCCATTACATGCAAAAGGTAATCAACAGTGCTTCCACTCAAAGAGAGGAGTGGCACCAAATAGGAAACAAAACTTCAAACTCACAATGATAAGCAACTGCTACACAGCACTTTTATTTATAACAAGATACTGCCATACACATGTTTTAAAGGTGCATTGTCTAACTTTCCTGGTCGATGGTTCATCATCTGCTTGTTTCCATGGAAATGTGCATAGAATGTTCCAGAGTGTGGCCATGAACTTTTGAATCTCCATGGAGACTGGCAAGCCAAATTACAGTTTAGATCTGTGGAGAGGCGACCTCACTCACAGTAGGAATGAATGTTTTTTTTAAAGATATTGTTGAGCAGTAAATAACGCCTACAGTTGAATTAATATAAGACGGACTATTTTAATGCCATAATGCGGACAATTTAAACCTAAGCATTAACATCTCCAGAGAGACAAACAGAAACGTTACACAGTGCACCTTTATATATTTTTTTTTACTTATTTTTATGCATTATGTTAAGGCCATTTATTCACTAAAATCTACATGTAAAGCCGCAGCAGTTAAAATGTCCTGATATTTGAAATGTACATATTTAATGCTGTCTGTATGGACAAAGCATAATTTGAATCATACACTTCAATCATACACAAAATGTATTGATCCACAAGGGAAATGATTTATTATTATTATTATCTTATTTATTAATTATTTATTAATTTTAAATTAGGAAAAATATCAAGAGACTGGTGTCAATTAATAATTATATAAATGTATATGTACAACTAAAAAAATAGAAATAATGTGGACCTAAACCAATATTATCTACATGTCTATTTATGCTGTTTTATTGAATATAAAAAAATATAAAAATGCATTTCTGCATTTAATATTGTGAAGCACTCTAACAACAACGGTATTGTACAGTACAGTACCAACCACATGGAGAAATACACATATGGTCTAAATTGAAATTACACAAGAACATTCCCCTAAGCACTTCCCCTGCCTGAGCATATGCAGAGGTGAGAGAAACCCACTTTAAGCACAGGGGGATTGGGCCTTCAGCCGCTAACATGTCGTGAGTAAATCGGTCCCATTACACAGTGAGTGGAACCACATGCTAGAGTCTCTGAAGATTCTTCATGGGGGCTTTGTGCAGGGAACACATATGGAGCGTATGAAGGCTCTAGAGACATGTCCCCAGGACCACTATCAGGCTATTTTTGGGGGCAATTTTTAATTGCATTTCCAAAAGCACCCTGCAAGTGCTGTGATGTGTTCTCAGTTTTTGTCCATCATTGCATATGCACATATTCATATATGTTCCGATGAAGTCATAATAATAAATCAAAATCATCCATATACGGTTGTTTCTAGATACAAACACATAACTTTTGAGGACCAAAGTTTGAAGAGAGATCCACCTTCTCTTATGTCTTTATTGTGCATTGTGGACATTTATTCCCTTGACAATACGTTATTTTCACCGTTTATATTATATTCTTTGTTTATTATTGCACCATAATGTCAAAGGAATTAACTTTATTCACTGACAATGGCAAAAAACATATTCTTATTCTGAATAGCAAATAATAAAAAGAACTGAATGCAAAAGTGTGTTCTCAGTTGATGTGATTGTATTTTTTGTTTTTGCCAGAACTAAACGTACATGAAATGTTAAAATCTAGACCAAGGAACAGAAGCATTTTGTGGGAGTATTTTCACTCTGTTATTATTAAAAGTTGACCAAAACAGCAGCTATAATTAGTTTGTTATTATTTGGTAATCTGTATCTGGTAGATTGTCACAATGTTATGCTTGACACTGTTATGTTGAGTCCATATCTTTCTGGGCAGGTTGTCAAAGCCGCCACTGTGATGGCACACTGTAAATCATAGCCTAATTGGATCAAGTAAACACTCATTAAAAATGTTATTTTTTTTTCCTCTTCTTTAGCTTTTGCTCCCATCTTGGAAATGACCCCACACATCGGGTCAACAGAAGCAAGTGCTTAAGAGACGGCAAGTTTATGATGACCATTACGCCACACTTTTAAACTGCAACACGGTCAAGAGGTGAGCTATAAATTTGTGTCCCCAGCTGATATTATACCTACATGGTAATAAGATGTGAGACTGGACTAAACCAGCTACATTCTTCAGCAAAAAATAGGTCCCGTTTTAGCTCTGGCGCCATTATTGAAAAAAAAAAAGTAACAATATTTTGAAGATTATTTTAGACTGAAACAGCTTTCAGCCATCAGTGAAAAGAATCAAGCGAATAATATAGAGCACCTGTTCACCTGTTTGACTGCGGTGATGCTTGTGTCAAACTAAAGGTGAAGGAAAACACTCACCAAACATTCACAAGTTAGTGGCTGAGTTGAGATAATAACAAGTGTTGAAGTCAGACAAGTGGAAAACGAATATGTTCCCCTGGCAAAGCATTTTTCAGTGGATTCAGACAGAAGTAATAAGTGCATTCTCAGGGCTTTTGTTGAGATTCAATATTGATGTTGCGACATGCAGAACAATCATTCACCCAGAGTGATTCAGTGATGGCTCGTGGATACAGACTGCAGACAGAGCAGCTGATTTTTTTCATTTGTGTCAAAATGGCGACGTGACACTTCCAAATCCTACACGTGTCGATTAAGAGAAAATAAAATCAGAGAATGAAATAAATAGAGAGTAGATTGGTACAATGATTTTTTTGAATGCAGGAGATTAGAAATTACTAAAACATGCAGAAGTTTGAGTAAGTATTGATTAAGTATTTCATTATGGTAAAAGTTGTAGTCACAATCTTGATTTTATTCATAACAATTTAAAACAATAACTTCTATACTGGCAAAGTAGAGAAAGTATAATATTATATAGCATTTTTGTAATAGAGTAGAGCAATAAAGGATTTTAAATTTGATCAGCCGTACAGCTCTACTTACTAGTTTATTTTTGTTCAGCATGGTAAATTAACTAACAAAAGTACTGAGTAGATAGAAAAATATACAATTCTAACTAACTAGTGGGCATTTTTATCATGGTGCCTTTCTCAAGTTGCATAGTAGATATAATTTGAATTTGGGGCTGATTTAAGGCCAGTTTAATAGAGCTGCCATCTTCTTCAATTGAGTAGTGCTCATTACTTGGGAATGCATTAGCTGCTGCCACTCTTTCTGTCCTGGTCTCATTCTCCAAACACTGCTGAAAAATGAGACACTCTGCAGACCTCACCTGCACAGACGTTTACACACACTCAGAAGAGGAGATATATACCTCATTTTCCACACTAATGTCTAGAGTCTAGCCCAGTCAAAGCATTTAGGCATTCATAAACATTGCTGCACCACCCATTTGTACTGACTGCATGACGTCTTGGTCGAAAACGCCTGTCAATCTACTTTTTTTTCTTTTTTTTTAATAATAATGACTTTGTAAACAGCCCTTATTTGGTCTCACAGAACTGCTTTTGACTACCCTGTGACCAAACGTTGCAAATGTTTCCAGTGACTTGCTGTGCCCAGGAGTGCACAGTGTCTCAAGGTGGTTCATTGTATCTAGATTTTGGCCCACCTCCTGCTTTAAATGGTCTCATTACACCTCAAGTAGTTTTTTGTATTCATTCAGGCTTAGAAATTTGCTGTGTGAAAAGACTGTTTTTTCCTGAAATATGTGCAGAAAAAAGATCTTTTCTATCAAGCAAGCATGGAGGAAATGTATGATTGCTGTATCACTGTATCCTCCTGAGGCAGTTTTTACAAAACACATTTCACAAAAAAAAAACCTTTTTCCTGTGAGCAAAGGGAAGAAAAACTGTACAATATAATATCACTTTCTCTGGAAATGAGCACATTTTGAATGTAGCTCTCTCTTGAGAAACTTCCATGGAAACACAATTTCAGCATCAATATTTAGCCACAGTCATTGTAATTGGATTAGCCATCAATGTGTGCACAATTTATATTCATAATTTTATTACAGCTTTAGGTCTGCTCTTTGGAGTAGTATTACATGACAAACAAACCGTATCTAGAGTTTGTATAAGACACTGATACAATCATCATATTGTCTGGTATTATCCACATGTTTTTAGTGAAACTATAGTAGCACAGATTATCCATTTGAATCATTTAATTTAATCCAATTGTTGCAGCAAAACGTCACATATTGCCTTTTCTGATCAAATAACACAAGTTCAGCTTGGGAACAGTTATTCACATTACTGTATTTACAGAAGTGAGTTTATATAGCTTACATTTGTTGACATTTGCAATAGTTTGCAAATCTGTGTGTTCGCTGCTCTCCTTTTATTAATGGACAAACCCAAACAACTGTTTCTCCTTTGCACATAAGTGGATCTGTGTTGACTGAGCTTGAATTACTACAATTCTGAATAAATACTTAAAATTTTGTGTTCAATTTAGGACAGAGTAAAACTTTTGAATAACATACTGAAAGGACTGCAGTTATTGAGCCAGATCCAAATTTTAAAAGATAGTCACCCTACTGGAAACTGTGTCTCCAATGTACCCGGTGTTTTGTGTTTTTGGAGAAAATTCAAGAAACTCAAATGACTGACCTTCCTGAAAATCACAGTGGCAGAGCTGCACACTTGACAGTCAGGATGTGTAAACAGTGTGTACACCAGTGTGCTGGGTAGGAAATATTGTTATCTTATGAAAATATATGTTCAATTATCAGAATGTATTAGTTGCCTAAAGAAGCTTATTTAGTTTTGCTAAGCAGTGCCACTGCTGTTTAGCCTTTACCTTCAGTCTGAGTTTGTTTGTGTTCCCTTGTTAATTACAGCCACCCAACATGGCCTTTTAAGGGCATTTTCTTTTTTTTAAACTCTAATTGCTCTTATTCTTGCCTATCACAGCTCCATCAAACAACACAGGCCCAGTGCAAAAGCACGTTATTATTAGCACTGCAGAAAACACATCCATGTGATGTCACTCTGCCCATTTCTCAGCAACTGGAGTGAATATGTGAAAATGTAAGATTTATATAGAGTAACAAAACTATTTACGTCAAAGACAACATTCATTTTAGTATTCAAAGAGCCTTATAGCCCTTCAAGGATACGCTAAGCAATATTTAATCTGCTTTTTGACATCAAGGGTATACATTTGGAGGAGGGTATTGTTCTATACCCACCACCTGAAGCTCGAGATTATTTTCTCATTTAACTAATTGAAAGAACAAACTTAACACAAACTTTGTACGTATTAGAAGTGAAATTTGTATGAGATTAAATATTACTATCTGTTTGAAGATTCTTAGAAATTCTGTATGCTTTATTTGTCTTTGAAGGCTCATAGAGTCATGATAATGAAATATTCCTGCATGTTTGAGCCTAGTTCTGAGGTCCTGCCCTTGGCGCCATGTAAAGCATATTGTAATAAGGCTTGACATTCTGATGACTGATAACACAGAGAAAAGGAAATGTAGGGAAGGGGATACTTTAGTGAATAATCCCACAGAGACAAGAGCAATATGCAACAGCTATGACTTAAAGCAAGTGGGTTTCATTTAATAAGACAAATTATGTGCACTTTTAGCATTTTAAAGCCACAGTATGTTTGATTGCCCCATTGGTGATGGCGCAGTGCTGCAGAGATGAAGTGATGATAGGCAGGAGGGAGGCATCTGTCTCGCTTTGTTCCGACATTCCAGTGCTGCACGCAAGTCCCTGAACACCCTCACCTCCTCGATGCCGGACACGTTAAGATTAGAACATGCACCTTAGACACTGCCCAATTCTCATCGACTTTATCTGCATATTTTCAGGAATCCAGACTTACCAGATAACTAGTAAAAGTACAGCAGATATGTTCAGTAGCAGTACCAGTTTTCTTCTTCTCTTGTGTAAAGAAGGAAACTGTCACGTATTTCAGTAACTAGTGTTATTATATAATATAATTTTATATTATGTTACTTTCATTAACTTTTATAACCAGACAACAGTATAATTTTCACAAGGAAAACTGCTATTGTTTGAACACAGATTATGAAAACATTTATGTGGAAATGTCCAAAGTGAAATCCACTGTCAGACTAAGACTAATGTAATGAAACGTGTGTTACTGTTGCTTTTTACATCACTGTAGTCAACACTGATGATAGAGCTGCAAGATTTATCACAATCAAATAAAATGCGCTATTTGAATGGTAACAACAGGCAAATTTCAAACTCTCACATTATTATAATATTCTTATTCTTCTTATTATTATGTAAATAATTATGTTATGCCTGGGATACTTTTGTTGGCTAAACACTTCGAATTCCAGTCTAGTCCCAGTCTAGTGTTTCTGGACTTGTTCAAATCTGAGCATAATCCAATTATTAAAACATACACAACTTTTCTAATTGCAACATTTTTTCATAAAAATCTTTTTTTCTTTCTTCAGCACATATTCAGTAGCTTTTTTCAAAAGTACATGTTGTTAACGTTATACTTTTGTAGGTTTTGTGCACAGAGGGACATCAGGTAGTGGTGCAGATACATGAGAGACTGGAGAAGGTGCAAGAGGCCACAGTGGTGAAACCAGTACTATGAAAACACAGTAGTTTTGGCTGTGATAGCATCTTGTTAGTCTACTTCCTTTTTCGGAGGAACATTGTTGGCATTGCTAATGGTATATGTAGGCAGAGGACAAGCTTAGACCTGTCCATGACTTTAAAATAGAACCAGCCAGGCCCATGTTTGGTTGTTCCTTTCAAACAAGTTGCTAAAAAATGCAAACAGGACATGTCATCGCACAACGGAAACCAATCCACATTATGTGGGCACAAAAGTGCGCCAAGGCTGGAGGATGAGAATTTCTTATCCCACAGTGATTAGAAGAGCACTGGCACAATGCACAGAATAATTATAAAATAAAAGCTGTTTTGCAAATTCTTCAAACTTTTTCTTCAAACCTCTTGTGCCATCAGTTTTTCCAGGAAAACAAACATCACAATACGTGTACACAGCTCATTTACTTCAGACTGTCAGGCTGGTTTGAACATATTTTCAGTACTCTGAAAATTGGAGCCAGGTCTTCTTTCTTATTTTGTCTACACTGCTTTGGGAACACAGATTAGATTAGATATCACAAGTATTGTAAAACCTGCTGCTTGTTAAGCTAATGGCTTAGATCAGATGGGAGCACTAAAATAAAAAAAGGAACTGGTCCTAAAATCAACATGAACATAAAGATTCTTTCAACCAGCACATGTACGATTCCTGGTGGCAGAGACAGAAAGTTAAACTCACTTTTGGAATATTCTTCTTGGAGATAAAACAGTTTATGTCATTCTGTGATAGATTTGAGGGAAATTAAGAACATCCATGCAGAAGCGTGTTGCAGACCTTTCACGGAAAAGTTACAAATCAGGTTTGTGTGGAGGCAAGCCCCCCTCCTCAGAGCAAGGGTGCTTTACAAAGTGTCAGTGCTTTTATTTTATTCCTTTTTAGGGGTTGAAATCACTGTCTTGTTTAACTGCTGTTCCTATTTAACCTAAAGTTCCCTCATATTTGTAGCCTTAATCTTAACTATCCATGGGGCTTAGAGCTGGAAATGCTGTGGGACTTGTCCCCTCATAAACTTTAATGGGGGAAATAGCACGGCTACACCAAGCGGCCGCTTAATAGCCCAGGGGAAGTTATTTACTGCGATATGGGAGCAATTGCTTTCTCCAGTTGTCATGTGTCTAGTCACCAGTATAATTATGTGTTGTGGTCAGTGCAACAAAGGACAGAAATGTTTATTCAGTGGTATTCTTGTTTATTTGCTCACAGACAATACATGTTAATAAATATAAATAGATGGCAGATTGTAGCTATAGGCTAATTTCCATCCATTGTCCTGCTTTCATTCTCACAGACCCTCTTTCATACACCAGTGTGCCACCTCAGTGCAAGGTGTGTGTAGTGTGATGGGGAAACAGTGTACTTCATCTCTCACTCATCCATAAAGTCCTAACACCCACAGTTGTGCAATAGCAGGGAGGGCACCCAGTGTAAAAAAAAAAAAGTGGCAACACCTAGTGTTAAGAATATAGTTAAATTATTTGACATCTGGTTTGTTTGTGGCACACATGGTCATATTTAACTGCAGGAAGTAACTAAGAGGCAAAATTGTTCCACTCCATCACAGCCTCAACCATTTCAAAATGAAGCTGAACTTTGTGTGCAATGAGCCGAGGTTGACATTGAGAATGATGAATGCCTGCAGATAAATTGAAAACAAAATATTTGTTCATTGACCTTGTGTTGTGTTTGATTAAATTTGTGTTTTATTAAGCTAAAACAAATGGTTTGCTTATTTACTCATCCCCTAATTACTTTTGTCCAAGTGTATTCTTTAAGGTCCTTCCCATCAGCAGACAGAACTGTAGGCAGCCAAGAGTCTGCACTTCTTATCAAATAAAGACATCTAATTAGACTGTTCATTGTCCTCACCCATTGAGCTGTGAAGGAACGGACCCTGCATCACACATGTACAGATTAAAGTGCCTCGTGCTTGTATACCGTATGTGTGAGAACTCTTTATCTCACTTGAGTGAAATTTAAATTAGGTTTTGCTTTGGTGACTCCTATTGGACTTTTGAAGGAACACCCACAGACAAGGTTAAACGTCCACTAAGTCGTGGGAAAGAAGGTCTCAATGCGGGACACCAAAACATTACAATTATTATGCCAATATTATTACAAAAGATACTTGCTCTAACAACTGGATTAGAAATTAATAATATATGATGCAATATGAACATTATTATTTAGTGTCTTATGTCAGTGTAGAAACATTTATAAGGTCAAAATGCATTTCTCCTGCTCACTGAACAGCGCAGTTCAGTCTTAATATTCAAATACGCTTAGTGCTTGAATTTCTTCATTTTTCGAGTAATTCTGTGTTGTAATAATAATAAGATTATTCAGATATTTTCATAAATAATAAATTGCATTACGTTCCAATAGTAATCAACAGATACATAAAGGCAATTATTTTATGTTAAACAAAAAAAAAATCAATAATTATGAAAAGGAGTGGGGAGAAACAAACACTTATTTGCCCCCATCCCCTTTTCCAATACAATTAAAGCAATGATGTGCTTCTGCCAATCACGTTACTCCAGACACACAATAAAAAACTGCATTTCAAAATGTTTTAGTGGACATTCAAATGACGTGTTAACTAAAATTCCTTCTTCTACATACTTAGCTATAATCATTTCTTTATATCCTCATTTAAACATTTTCATATTTGGGTGTCGTTTGAGCTCATCACTTGTACAGTTCCAGATTTTGATCCCACAAACTGAAATACAAAACTTTTCCTTGTTGTATGGACTCTGGTCATAGGTGTTAGGCACTATACTACTCAATAACAATGTCAATACCAGAGAGAATTTTAATATATTTATTTTATTTAGAAGGAACACCTTTTGCCCTCCTGAGCGACTGCAGGATTACACATACTGTATCATCTAGTTTTAATATTAGGTTTGGTGTTAGAAGGCCAAGTGTTGTTTTGACCTTGAGAGCAAAGCAAGTCAGGAAACTCTACCTGTGCTCACTGTGTTCACTGTACTCATTAACTGGGCTGTTATGTATGAACCAGGAGAAAAGAGGAAAGGTGTTTTGAATTGGAAATAGCCGTATGTGTGATAGATGCATTAGTGAATTGGACATGACTTGTTATTGTAGGTGCTTTAGCAGTGTTAGCACATAGGCTTGCACATTGTTTAGCAGTGTTAGCAGATAGCCTTGCACATTGTTTAGCCGTGCATTGTGAGCTATGTGTTAATTCACAACAGGTGTGCACTCTCAGGCCAGTCACTGACAGTGTCCAGGCCGCACTGAATCAGGTTTCGTCCACAGAGCTTTTTTTAAACCTCAGAGTGATCACAGTACAAAGGAAATTTCCAGGCGTGCATTTCGGTGTGTTGAATGAATCCTTTTTGCTTTGTGTGTGCTGTGCAAACCGACTGCAGGTAGAGCGCAGATGGCAAGATTACAGCTGACCACAAATTGACCCCAAAGTCCACGTCCAAGAAAGAACAGTGAATAAAAAATGATTTTACAC
Organism: Scartelaos histophorus; assembly: GCA_000787155.1. Taxonomy (NCBI): domain Eukaryota; kingdom Metazoa; phylum Chordata; class Actinopteri; order Gobiiformes; family Gobiidae; genus Scartelaos; species Scartelaos histophorus. The sequence goes on along the minus strand of KN499623.1, from coordinate 8,189 downwards.
AGAGACACTGACTCAAGAAACTGATACAGCAGTTATCCAAAGTTTGGAAAACTTTTTTTGTATTTAAATTGCAAAAGAAGCCAGATGTATTTTTTAAAAATGACAAAGATAAAAAAATTTGAAGAATAGTCAAGACAGGAACTGTTGAAACATTGCAAGATATGGGCAATTATGCTAACTGATGTCAGACAAATAGGGGCATGTTAAAATGGCATTTTAGTATCTTGTATCTGAGACACGTACCCAGCCTCACTAGCTGTTTACTAGGTGGTCCAGTTGTGTCGATTTCATCATAATAGCAGCCCACCGCTGTACTGAAACATATCTCTCCTGGACATTATCTTGATTCATTTAACAAAACCACCTTAAAGTGCAGTATGCGTCATTATCTTGTTAGATAATGTCATCTCATTTAATGAATAATTGACATTGTATATGTCATTTTTACTAGTGCGGAAATAGCTGTAGCCTTTGATCACCGTGACAGCTGTACTTGTTGCATAGTGTGTGGTCTGTGGACATCTCTCCCAAATAGATCATTGTATTAGTGAGTGTGTGTCCCCTCTAGGGAGTGACCAAACTGTGTAAGATGGTATGTGTGTGTGTAAATCTAGACATATTACATCAGATGATTAGATTCCTGTGGAGTCTCATTCCACATCAGATAAACCTGAATTTCACCTTTTACCTTTTACCCCATAGCTGCCTGTACATTTACCTGCTTGCTTTTCAGTGCAGAGTGAGCCAGCGAGCATAAATCCAAGTGTTGGTCTGACATTAAGACATACCAATGGGCTTGATGCTTATCTGAAGCTGAAGTATGAAACTTATAAAGATATGACAGAACTATTTGTGTGAATGATAACCTGTGCTAGATAGAGTTTAGTTTGGGGAATGGATCTGCTTTTAGACTGCACTTCATATTCGCACGGCATCTGGAAAACTGTCATTGAACAGATATGTACTTTTTCTAAGATAATGTAGTTGCCCTGGATGTTTTCTAAAAGACACATACAAAAACAATATAATAGGTAATAGCTTTGTAGACCTGGGTATAAGTCAAGTAGTGGTTTTCAGATTATAGAATGTGATTATGTCAAACTCCCAGGCTGATTTCCTGTTGATTACATTGTTGTTTGCCATAAAATATCTAAAAGGTTGAGACTGTTTCTATTATTCAGATGACCTAAGAACTCACTGTATTACAACAGAAATTTCCATTTTAACAACATTAATCTTAGCTGTTCCACATCTGTATTAAATATTATAAGTCTGTAGAATATTTTCATGTCATCTGAAACCAGCAATAATTCAAGATTTAGAGATGGGCTCCTGGGCGATCCACCTGCATTTGCTCCTCATGGGTTGTCCGAGCCTCAGTGAAGAATGGGTCAAATGCATTCATACCTTTACCTTGATGATGTACGTAGTTGATTACATGATTATCCATGGTAAGGGTGTCACAAATTGTCTCACAAATGTTTGAAGTAGTAAGAAATATAGCAGTACAAGAGCTGTCACACAGATTGCAAGAGTAAATATGTTTACTGGCTTTTATTAATTGAATTTACTGCAATTCATTGTTTTAACTTTCTTCTTGCGTTACATAATGGCTGAACTAACAGTGTTGCATTATCACCCATTGACGAGATAAGAGCCTGGCTCTTTTTCCTGGAGGAGACAATGGGGTGGAGAGGCTTGTGACTGGGTGCAATACGTGAGACCAGTGTAATCGTCAAACACTTTGGTTCCTTAGGTCAAACCTCACAAAAACACTGACCCACTGCTGATGAGAATTGGTGGGAACACTAAATGATTAGACTCTTGCAGTTTTCAAAGAGCTGTTCCCTTGAGATGCAAGGTACATACCAAAGGAGTTATAGATACCTGTATAGCCTCTCATGTTTATTTATTATGCATTTGGGGTTTATTTGAATCTCGTTGTGCATTTGTTGTAAATTCAAACATGGACATTCCAGGCTTGTTCTCAGGCCCTGGCTCTATCTGTAAACTCAATCCCCCGAGTCTTCCCTGCCTCAGAAAAACCACAGCCAAATGTGTTTATTTTTAACCCCTGCAGTGCACTGTCAGGGTGATCTCTGTGAACTAATAAACATAAATTTAATAACGCAACATACAGCTGACCATCTGCGCATTTTAAAAAACGTATTCAGTAAAGCTCAGTCAGTTATTTGAAATATACATTGTATTGTAGGTTAACTTCTTTGGTTAGTTTTTTGTAACACATATTTCATTATATTTGATAAATGTCTTGTTATATGGTATGTATATCAGTTTATACAAATTATTATATTATGTTGTTAATGGTTTGGAAATGCCAAAATAATCGTGTGCAAAGAATCACTCTCCATGCTAAATAGCTCCATCCCATTTCAACATTGCATCCCCAAATAAATAAATCTAACATATCCCTCTCGGTGCCATTTTTTCCCCACAAAATAATAGTCTCAAATACATTCTACTTGAGTTATACTTGGTGTTTATAAAATTCTTTTGTGCCAACATCGTATGACTCTGTGCCAGGTATTCTGCCCATTGTCATACTTCATTAATCTTTCCCAGTCTGGTCTATCTCCAAACTGATACCCTGGAAGAGAAAGTCCTTCAAATTATCTGCACTTACCCAGCTCATCTGCTACAGTGATTTATAGCCCAATGTGGGGAAGGAAAATGCACAAATTGCTGCTTTGGGTTAGCTTGACGACATCTGTTAACTTGGAGAGGAAATAACTCTGTCCCTCTATCAAACAGTAGTTAATAATGGGTGACAATATGATTTATTGAGCAGGGCCAAGTCCAAAAACCAAAAGCCCTCAGTTATTTTGTATGTCCACAATTAAGTATTATACTGTGTTTTATTGAATAACTCTTATTTGAATACAGATTTGTCACACTGATCAAAACTGCTTAAAAATATGGAGCTGTGTTGACTAAATAGATTTCAGAAGTCGTGCATTAAAAAGAAGCTTATTGTATTTTAAGGACATTTGTACTAGTGCTGCACTACAACAGTTATTTTAGTAGTGAACTATTCAATGTTTTCGTTTACTCGATTAGTCATTGAATTATTTCTATTTTAGGGTTGGGGTTAGACTAGGGTGAGACTTTAAAAATATTTTATCAACCAATATATGTTGAAATATGGTGAATAAAGACCTCTAAAGAGAATATTTAAAATGTATATTGATTTTTTACTTTTTTGACATTTTGATTTAGTAATGCTGCTGTCTTTGTTATTAAAAAGGTATTTTTGTATATGTCAATGTTATAAAATACAATAAACTTTTAGTGAACTAATGATTAGTTGATTAAATATTGCAGTCTTAACCTATACAGACAGACTGTCTGAATAGTATTTTGCAGACAATTTTAACTTGTGTTGCTTGGGTTCAAGAACTCCAAAGACAAATGGACACGGGTTAGGTACAGCTCTGTTTAAGTTCATCTAAACTGAAGGTGCGGCGTCTGGCCGGAGCCAGGAGCAGAGCCAGAGATGTCAGGCTCAGGAAACAGTGCTGATGCATATGACCACCCTTTAATGCCTGCTTCAATTCACACCATCCATCTCATTTTACACAGACTGCTCATTTGTCTTGTGTTTGTCAAGCTTTGCCAAGCAGAAAACTGTGGACCAGACTGGGCTCCTCTGACCTGCACGTACGCAGTGGCCTCTCACACTGATGAAGTTGTATATGTCACTAGCCTCAAACTGATTTTACTCCTATTATTAGTTTTGGTTGCTTTTATTATTTGGTGGTCATGGAAATGGATATACAGTATGATATATACTGATTGTTATAGGAAACCATTTGAACTTTGAGAGCATGTGATGATAGTTAAATTACAGATGCTGCTGAATTTGTATTTATTTTAAATGAAATCTATGTTTTTCCCCATCTTAAAGCCCCATGAGTTAAATTTCATTTTTTTAAATGCACTGAGTATCTTTCATGTATCCAGTTAATTTTAACATAATATATCCATCCATTTTTTTCCACTTATCCAGGGTCAGGTCATGGGGGCAGCAGCCTAAGCAGGGTCTCCCAGAGTTCCTTCACCCCGGACACTTCCTCCAGCTCATCCGGAGGGACCTTGAGGCATTCCCAGTCCAGCCAAAAGACATAGTCCCTCCAGTGTGTCCTGGGTCTTCCCTAGGGCCTCCTTCTGGTGGGACATGCCTGAAACATTTTCAGAAACAGGCTCAGCTGCTCCTCTCGATGTGGAGGAGAAGCGGCTCTACTCTGAGCTCCTTCCATTTGACAGAAATTCATTTCTACTGGTTATACCCATGATCTTATCCTTTCGGTCATTACTCAAAGCTCATGACCATAGATGAGGGTAGGACCGGAGATTGACCAGTTAATCAAGAGCTTTTCCTTTCGGCTCAGCTCCCTCTTCACCACAATGGTCCAATAGAGCAACTGCATCACTGCCAACTCTGTACCGATCCACCTGTCATTCTCCTGCTCCATCCTCCAGTCACTCATGAACAAGACCCCAAGACACTTGAACTCCTCCACTCGAGGCAAGGACTCTCCACCCACCAGGAGAGAGGAAGCCACCTTTTTCTGATCAAGAACCAGGGTCTCAGATTTGGAAGAGATGATCTTCATCCCTTCATCACACTCGGCTGCAAAACTGCATGCTGCAGGTCCTGGCCTGATGAAGCAACATCATTTGCTAACAACAAAATGAGATCCTGAGGTCCCCAAACCTGAACCCCTCCAGCCCCTGACTGCGCCTAGAAACAAAGGACAGTCCTCGCGGAGTCCAACATGCACTGGGAATGGTTCTAACTTACTATCAGCAGTATGGACACATCTTCTGCTCCGGTCATACAGATACCAGACAGCCCTTAGCAAAGGGCCCTGAACCCCATACTCCCAGAGCACCCCCCATCCCCCAAGATACCACCAGGGCCACACCCAAATGCTTTCTCCAGAGCCACAAAGCACAAAACTGCCCCAAGAGTCCCATGAGCCAACAAGGCCCGATAGGCCTCCTTCTTCAGCCTGATGACATCTCTTCCTTCTGGTGTCTCCCACCGGGTTGCTGACAGCCACCACAGACCTATGAGCTGTGGTTGTCAACTGCATTGACAATAGTGGCCGAGAACAAAGCTCAGTCAGAGGGCTTTGCCAGGCAATCCCAACAGACCCTCACAATACGCTTGGGTCTGCATGGTCTTTCAAGTTTCCTCTTCCACCAGTGAACCCAACTCACAATCAGGGGGTGATCGGTTGACAGCGCTGCCCCTCTAGTGTCCATATCCATTACAAACATAATGAAATCTCCCAAAATGTGCCTATAAAATGTGTCATGTGGAAAAAGGGAAGTTGTTTTTAACATCACTTCTCCATTGTGTGAGCAGCTCAGGTCTCTGGGGATACTGCACAATGCACAGACTGTTCATTACAAGAGTACAACAGGTTCACACTTCCACTGATGAAGACTGTAATGAAGACTGAGAGTAAATATACACTTCTGTGAGGGGATGGATTTTATGTATAGCATGGATGATGATTCTCTATGGAGCTTCACTTTATTTTTTATCATTATGGTCTATGATTGGACAATTAATTTACTAATTACTAACACTAACTAACTGAGCTCATTTCCTAAACAACACACAATACACATATGCAAAGACATGTGCAAATGCCAAATGTTATTCAGTTTGCCCCTTGGGTTTAACTTGGCAGAGGGATGTGCATTATGAGAATACAATTTTGATTGACAGGTTCTTTTGGAAAGTTTGTTTTACATTTCTCTCTAGGGACAGCATTTTGAGGTTGTGTGAACAATTTTATACAGTCAGCCTCCAAATGTCACATTTTGTCTGGGATACAAAATGACCATGGAATAGACTTTATTCATTTAAAGCAAATGTATGCAGCTATGCAGATGATTTAGTTTAGTCACACAATATTTTCTCTTAGGTTGCTGTGACCTGAAGTGACTAAAACACTATGATCTGTGAAATCCCTACAGTTTGTAAGGAGCACTCCACCTTGTAAAGATGCTATGAGAAGAGTGCCAGGGCTCAGAAGTTTAGACTCATCTCTGCATCATGACTCTTCCGGCTGATCTGTTGATAGTCGGTAGCTGGGTGGGCTAGTCGTGAGTTGCTGGTGTGAAAATGTATTAAATTATGCAAGACAATGTCTGGTGTTGGATTCAGATTCAAATTATTGTCATGGCACAAATCCAGGGCAACAAAATACAATGTTAGTGTATGAATTCAAAACAGAGATAGGTCTAATATGAGCATATTACCATTCATTATGATGTGTTAATCACTATTTAACTAACTTTAGGACTCATTTGTATAAAGCAAATGAGCACAGCAACTCACACCAGCAACTCACGACTAGCCCACCCAGCTACCGACTATCAACAGATCAGCCGGAAGAGTCATGATGCAGAGATGAGTCTAAACTTCTGAGCCCTGGCACTCTGACTGAATATACACCACAATTAACAATATACACATATTGTGAGGACCAGGTTGCTTTTACATCCTCAAGAGGTTGTGAATTTGGCTTTTAACGTTATGATTAAATTTAAATTGATACATTTCAGAAAACAGAAGAAAACACTGTTCTTATCTGAGGCCTGACAAATACTTCTAACAACTGATTTGATTTTTACACCTTGTTGTTTGCAGCTGCCTCAGGTTCCATCAGATATCTTGATTTGTTTCCAAGCCCTTTATCACCAGAGCTGTCATCGCCACAGCCTTGGTCAGTGCACACCTGCTGTCCTCTTCCCTCCCCCCATAATCCGCTTGGTGTTGAGAGACTGTGAGACTGACAGAGGAGCTGTTCCTTAATGTAGACCTGTGAGTACAACCATCAACAGATTGCGGACGATACCGATAATCTATGCACTATTGCAATTTAATCTGAATATCTAAACTAACTGATGGTAGGTGTTTTGGAAAATAGAAATGGATATAGGGTTGACAAAATGATCAGATCAAAGTTCATCCTGTCTATTTTTCTATTTTGAGATTCAAGTATTTAGAAGGTTATTTCATATCTGGAGTCAAAGGGAGGTAGTCCTTATAAAATAAATGACTTGAGTTAGAGCTCTATGTACCAGTTGATGTGCTTGAACAACATCTCAACAATCACTTCATTACAACTTCAATACAGAAAGAATTGAAAGTGTTGTATGTCTGAACTGTATAGCGATGAATGTGTTCATGCTTGGTCTATATCTGTAGAAAGGTTTAGGGCTTTGACAAATGGCTTGATCTTCTCGGTTACTCAATCCCACAAAGTCAAAAGTGTTTGTTCAAGTATGTGAGTGGCTTTCTTGAACATCAGTGAGAGACAGATGTGCTATATGGAAAAAAGAAAACCAATTT
>KN499622.1:0-12523 GCA_000787155.1 Scartelaos histophorus | reverse complement strand
ACACAAATGGTCCTACTTTGTCTGGGTATTTTAGTAATCCAAAAAGCTTTCGGTAGGTATCACCTTTTGAACTATCACCATAAAGAGGATTACTGTTAATTAAAATGGAAAGAGGCAGCAAAAATTATTAGAAATGACCATTCCCAAAAAATAAATTGTGTTGTTGCTTTAAATAAAATAGATAAAATATATAACATACATTTTAATTAAAATTTTTGAACTTGTATTTCATTTCTCAGGTCTGACCTGGTTCCAGTCTATTCCTTTGGGGAGAATGATGCCTACAAACAGGTGATTTTTGAAGAGGGGACATGGTGGAGATCATTACAGAAAAGGTTGCAGAAACTGTTGGGCTTTGCTCCCTGCGTTTTTCATGGGTGTGGCCTTATTTTTGGTGACTCTTGGGGAATTGTACCTTATAGCAAGCCAATCACAACTATAGGTGAGTTGTTTAACTACTTCACAAACTGCATAGTAGTTTAGCCAATCTAAAATGTGATATTACAGTACTTTTATGTTTTCATATTTATCTTATGCTTGTATTCATTACAGTTGGGGAGCCAATCACTGTGCCTAAAATTGAAGATCCAACTGAAGATATGGTAGATTTGTACCATTCAATGTACATCAAGTCGCTTCAGTGCCTTTTTGACAAGTATAAGACTCGTTTTGGCTTTAAAGAAAGTGATGTTTTGCATATTCAATAAGAAAGGACTGACCCTGCGGAGAAAATAACTGAGCCATTGTAATACACTTTTCTCCCTAATCAAGGTAGACATTTTGGATTGTCTTTGGACTGCACATTCTAAAATACTTTGAACTTTACTCTTTTAGTACACAGTGTAACCGTGGTTTCTCTTGGGAGATAACGAATTCGGAAGACTAATAGTGGGATTGCTTAAATATATTTAGCCCTAACTATTTCCATGTAGTATTTCAAGCGTTTCTACTACGCACAGAACATTATGATGCTGTGTGCAGTTTGCATATAATCTGCTAGGGGGCACTCAAACCTTATACAGATTTCTAAGTGCCATTTTTCTCATGCATCTACCATAAGCTCTTATAGTAGAAATGCTAAAAAGCACAAGCAATGCAATGAAACATACAATTCATAAATCAAATTAACAACTAAATGTTAATTATGAATACACATGTGCCTGTGAATATATATTGCCAAGAAGTATTAATTGTATTCTTTGAAATGGAAAAAATGCCACTATGGTTGTTCCATTAATGTAATGCACTTTTGTACTACTGATGACTTTCATCAAAGGATTTTCTGTTTAATCGATCGTATTACCAGGACTTTGTCTAGGTTGGCCTTTTGGCTACACAAATGTCTTAAGTTTGGCTGGTTGTGTGCAGATTATGCTGTGAAAGTTATTATGTAACAAAGATTTGTCCATATTTAAAAGAAAGTATTTAAAGATTAGGTATGGAAGAAAATGGAAGGAGCCATGTGACTGTTTATGCTGGTATGAAATCACTCTGTGAAAAATATATGACCAAAATTGAAATTATTTCAAAAGAGGGTATTGTTATGTCCAGAAAATCAGGTGCAATATTGTGCAAGCAATAAAGTCAAAAATGGATTGCCATATTTAAATTAAACTTTTGTACATTTTCAGAAAGTTTGTGTCCTGTGGCTGTGCTTTTGTGTTCTTGCAAAGAATACAGTAAAACATTTAGATATGTTCTCAATAAACCATAAACCATAATAAACCATAAAAGAGAAAACCTAATAACCTAATGATAAAAAAGTTTGCATTTACTTTAATGAGAAATTCAGATTTTTGCCAATTCTACCCCCTTGTGGTCATTTAATGTGTGTAGACTTTTTTTCTTAAAATAAAATAGCCAATAGTTCAAATTATTGTAGAATAAAGTGTATGAAAGAATGCTTGGTTCTTTTAGTAGTAATGGCCATTATTATTATTACTATTACCTAGCAATAATATGTGTATAACTGTTTACATTTGTTCCTGCAGACCTTTTCCTGTTTCCTAGATAAAGGTGCACTATGCAACATTCTTGTTGGAGGTCTGCCACCTGCTGTTCTAAATATCAAACAGTATGGCATTAAACATCTCCATAGAGACAAGTAGTTCACACAACCAGACCAAGTTGCTGTCAGATCTGTGGATATATCAAGCTTGCAGTCAAAATGCATGTTTGAATATGTTTATGCAATTAAAAACAACTGCAATTTAATAAATGCAAGAAAAATATGTTTAATGCCACACTGTGGATCCTTAAGGGCAAAGCAAGGGACACCAGCAGGTAGTGAATCCCCAGCAGAAAAGTTACATAGTGCAGCTTTAAGCATGAACGCTCCGGATACACTCTGGGCATAGCTATCACCCGCATGTCACGTTGTTGAACTATCCAACTTCCTTGTATTCTGCAGGTTTGACAGTTTTGAAGAACACCGCCCCATTCAAAAAGATAAACACATATTCTGACCAATGAAAATACGATAAAATACAAATGGGCGGGTCTGCTGAGTGACGAGCATCACATTCAGCCAATCACCGATCAGATTGAGGCTCGACAGTTCCGGGAGACGGATTTACGAGTGAACTGTAGGAAAGAGCCGTACTTTGTTTACGTCCCTCTGGTTAGCTGACAGCTGCTGTGGCTCTCAGGCTAGTGCAAAGCTTGACTGTCTTTCACAGCTTAGGCTTTGGTGACTTTACGCGCTGTACCAAGGTGCGAGCATGGCACGTTTAGTTGAATGAGGGGGCAACGCTAGATGCCGACAGGAGGATGAACTCTATCAGTGGCCGGGTCCTCTCCATCCCTGCCGCCTCTGTCACCAACTCTGGAGCATCTTCTTCTCGAGCCTTACATGTGGAGCTCACATCTCAGCAGGTACACACACTCATCACTATTTAGACCTACGTACTACACTTTGAAATGCATCTATATACGTTTGTGGATATTGCAAACTTGCTGCTTGGAGGAAACACGGCCCTGTCAAACAAGCTAGTAGATTAGCATAGCCAATGCTAAGTGATAGTAAGAGCTCTCTTATAAAACAAATCTGATTTGCAGCAAATCAACTGTAAACTAGATTGCCACATATTTGCTACTTGCATGCTACATAATAGCTTTGTAGGTTTCTATTACACATGTCTTTTAAAATATATTAGACGAAGCTAACCCAAGGCAGTATGTTTTGCTAATGGCTAACTTTAGGAAGTGCACAAGTGACGGCAGGAGTTGTGTTCATGTCTGGATCATGTAGCCAGGTTTTATATGACCTTTTCCGTCAGATGTAAAAACGGCCCCAGTTCATTAACTGACAAGTGTGAAAATGAGTGTATGACTAAAGCAGCTCCACAGCTCCCTCCTCACAGGCCGGGAGCAGCACCTGTCGCACTTAAACATGTTAACCTGCAATTATGCATACAACATCATTGTTACACACACATAAACCCTACCCTAATAATAGAGCTGCACCATGCAACTGTTCTGTGGAAGGTTCCACGGGTTTAACTTCATTTGTCTTGCATTTACTTAATTATCACTAAAGAAAATCTGTGAAAAACATGCATTCTTACTTTGAGTGGGGTCATTTCTCCACACATCTGACTTGTAACTTGTGGCTACCTGTCTCCATAGAAATGGATGCGTTTAATGTAATACTGTGGAATATTCTATGCACAGTCATGGAAACAAGCAGGTACATATGCCGCAGAGCATTCAGATCAGAGTCATTTTAGGTTCCAGCATTGAAACTTACAACTCAAATGAAAGAGCAATGTGAGGCCCAATTCGCTTTAATAATAATAAATAATAAATAAACATTACAATTGTTATCAGTGAAAGTAACACATGATCATATCTGTTGACACAAGCAACGTTAATACAATTTTAAACATAAATTCGACATACACAATCTTGCTTTGTTTTGTGAATTATAGCTTGTAATTCTATACTTCTAGTCCTTTGTGTTATGATAGGTCTGTATATAATTTTAGTTCATTTATGCTAGGCCTAAGTACAAAAAGTGCCCTTTTTGCTGTAGTTTCAGTAAAATTACTGCAATGAAGTGATTTATGAGCTGTCTGCTTTGTTCAATGACACATTTTTATCCCATTTCCATGTGGTCTAAATCACATTGTTTCATAAAGGGTAATTAAAAAAAATGTTTCAAAACATTCAATAAATTAAAACCACTTTTGTACTTCCCATATGAACAAGTGTTGTAACATAGAAACAATAAAAATGAGTAAATGTTCAGTGCAATCTTAAAGCAATAAAAGGTACATAAAAGAAAACCATTAAATAGTTCTTAAACATAAGCTTCAGGTTCAGCTTCAGTTATTTTATAAAAGTTACATTATATTAGTCTGTTGTATCTCTCCAGCTGTGCTTTTGCATTCATCACATACCAGCCATAGTGAGTAAACTTGTGACCTGATAATCATTTTGTTACACTTTTAAGCCACAGCAAAAAACTCACACAGAAGGAGCGTAACTTTGATCTAGTCTCTTTCCTATCACTATCTATTTATTTCCTTAGCATAAGATAAGATCCAGCTCATGAGAGTAAAAAAACCCATTTGGAACAATCTGCGTTTTTGTTTCTACCGTTCTTAAGCTTATAGGGAATCCCATGACTCAGATTTAGCCACAGTATGGCTGCAGATTGTGCAGAGGGCAGGATGTGCTTAGTTAAAGAGAGCAGTTGTGCCAAAGGGTGCTACAGATTATCGGCCTGGCTCTGCACAATATCTCCATCAGTGTGTCCATGTCTAATAAGCATTGGTTTCAATTAGCCTAGTCACAATACTCAAATTTCAAACTCCATTTTGGTATTTCAGAAACAGACTCAATGCTGATTCCACAATGATAGTAAAACAGTCTTTCTTTATACAATAGAATGTGATTTTCAACATTAAATAAAAGTACTTTCTTTTATATTACCATGAGGCCTTATATGTGTAATCCCTCAGGTGCCCATTTAGGTTCCATAGTGGTTTGTGGTCATTCTAAAGCTACTCAGGTCCTGTGAATATGACTTTTTTGTCTAGTTGTTAATAAATTATGTATTAATTATTATTTGTATTATTATTTTGCATATAACACCTTTCAAGCTTTCACCTTTATCCAAAGCACCTTACAATGCAGTGTTCAGTCATTCCAGACTTTGTGGTGGTAAACTTTGGGGCAGATAGACTGAAGTGAGACTGCCAGTTTATGCCATCGGTCCTTGCGACTAGCACCAAGTATTTCTTCAAAAAGTAACTGAGAACTTTTAGTCATGTTCACAATGCATTATGGACTTTTTCTGTTGTGATCCCACATATTTTTTCTATATGTGATCAGTGTGGTTCCAGATTGAAGTTATGTATGTTTGTTCTCCTTTGATCATGAGTCACTTGTCTTAACCATGTTTTGTGTTAAATATGATATGATTTGGTTTCTTTCTGTTAATAAATCATCAATGAAGTAAAAGAATTTTTCATGTGACTGTCATGACCGAGCACCCCTCTCAAATTAACTGCGTATTTATCTCTTGCCTGAAGACACAATTATCTGAGCTGCTGACTTGTTGAAATCCCACTTCCTGTACTCAGATTGTGTGCCTTTTTAACGGACACTGGCAACATCGGAAATGGGGCAAAAAATACTTCCTTCCTTTTCCTTGACCTTTGACCTCCGTCATGACAAAAAGGACCAAGGAGCTGTAAGGACAGAGCAAAGAGATTGTAATTTTTTGACAAGCATTGCTTTTGTGATTAGATTTGCTATGTTTATGTTTTAAAAGGATTCTGTTCAAAGTTGACATTTTAAATGCAATCAGAATATGGACTAACAAACCTAATACAAGAATCACATTTCAGAAGAAATAAAGTCTACAGGATTAGCAGGTTATGCAGAATAAGAGGGTTTTTTATTCTTTGTGGTGAAAATAATGGTGCTTAAAAAGTGCAGCTTTACTGTTCCCATTCAAATTCTGATTTTCGATTCAGTTGTGATTAATCTTGACTTTGTTGCTATAGAGACGACTTCGACATCTGCGGAGCATCGCTGCTCGAAACATTGTTCACAGGAATGGGTCTCCGCTGCTGGACACATACTTCACCCTTCACCTCTGTGCTGGAGAGCGCATATCCAGAGGTGTGAAAATCATCAAAAGCAAAATCAATGTCACTTAAGGCACTTTTCTAATCCCATACCTCCTTTTTTCTCTTTCAGATTTTTATAAGAGTGAGATCATTCGGGACTCACTGGCAAGTATTCTTTTTTTTAAACTTTTCTTTATAAACAATAGTAATAAGTTTACTCATCCATTTCATGTTAATCAGATTATTATAATGGATTATAGTAGTATATTTTGGTCTGCATCGTAGACAGGTTTATACATAGAGTAAAATAAAATGTACTTGGAGGAATGCAGTTAACAGTTGACCTCTAAGTCTATTCTGAGAGTTATGCTGACATGCATTATAGTTTCCTGTTTTTTTTCCCTTTCTTAACCACATTCAAAATGCATGCATTGTTCTTTTATGTAATAATTACTAATGTATCTTAATTTTGTATAAAATCGCCATGTATGGTATGATCTAATTCTGTATGTTACGTGTTTACTGTATGTTACGTGTTCTGCAAGAACAGAACCCCACTTGGAGAAGTTTAGACTTTGGGATGTTACCGGACCTATTGGACACCTCTGTGTCTTGTTTTGTGGTTCGGATTTGGGGAGGCCAAGCGGAGCACTACCAACTGCTCATTGAATGGAAAGTGAACCTAGATGGTCTCAGATATACAGGACAGCAGGTACAGCAAATACATCAAAATATTACGTACTGTGTCTTTTATAATTATCTTTTTCTTGTAATTTTTCAATAAGCACTTTTTGTCTCCACAGATTCGGTCTCGTTATCCAAATGAAATCATATTTGGACTGAATGATGGCTACTATGCAGCTGACTTTGAATATAAGGTGCAGACTTGATCATTCCTATTCTATATATTTGCTTTAAACAATGCATTAAACAAACCACTCTGTGGCATTTCCAGGACTCCTCAGAAAAGAAGAAGAACAGCCTGCTTCAGGTGGAGCAGACATCTGTCAGAAACTCCTACAGTGTCTTCTCTTTGCTCAGGTATTTTATCTCATGCATATATTCCACTTTACCTCTGCTAATGTGCTCTTCTGCCTGTGAAGTATGATTAAGGTCAGCTATCACATCACCCAGCATGTAAAGATGATTCAGTGAAAATGAACCTACAATTAGAATGAAAATGATCAAACATTCTGCTGCAATGTTTTGGTTCTCCACTAGATGGTGTTGCAGGAATTGCAAACGACAATAATAGCGTTCTTATGGCAATAAATATGCACCCACCACGAAAAGGCACGTCAGTACAAACTGCTTTGAAAATATAAATATGTACTGCATATTATGCATTTATTTTCTCATTATATGACTTTCTCATTATAAGTAAAAGAAAGAAAAGAATAATTGACTTCAGTGTGGATCTAACAAAACTGCAATAATAGATTATTTTTAAATCATCATCTTGAATGTGTGATTATTCCTGGGATGATAAAATGTGCAGAGTGGACAAAAAACATACTGGAAACTGCTGCTTGAGAAAATGAAACAAGCCTCAGTTATTTGTCATACACCTCTTGGCCACATGAAGGAGACAGAGCTTCACAAAACACACAAAGGGAATTCCTTGAGATAAAAAAAATGAAAGACTTTGCAGGACTGGAATATGTTGACAAACAGGCTTGTTCTACACATAATATTTAAATTTAGAACGTAAATACCAATTTCAAACCCACAGGGCTTCCCTCAAGGAAACCCTCTGCAAAACACAGTCTAATTATGCAGTGAATAAGTGTGTACTTTAAAGGGCCAAAATAGAACAAGAATAGGGCTGTGATCCTGTCATTAGAAGTATTATGAAGGTTTCCATTGCATTTTCCTTTAGTTTGACAAAATAGCATGCAACATAAACTTAGAATAGTTTTGCAAGTCTTATAATCATCTAGAGAGCTCCTTGTTTATGGTTCATCTTTTGTCTTGACTTTGGTTTTCATGAACCACATGCACAGCTCTGTCCTCCTGCCCCTTTCATTCTGCTCAAAGGTAATATATAGGTGGCATGGAGCTTTGCACTCTTTTTCCACTGTAAGGATTTGTGGTGCTAAAAATGTAATTTAGTTTACAGTTAAGTTGTTTTTAAGTATATATACAGGTCAGATAAAGAGACAGCCTTCATCTTGTTCTTTCAAATGAGCTATTTAAATAAAATTACTTGTTTTAGGGCCTTTTCCCAGGTGATGTTTATGTTTATATAGTAAATTAAATCTAAATTAAGATCTGTTGTATACCACAGTGTTTCTTGGACATTTCTTCTCACAAATCTCTCAAACTCCTGAACCCAAATATCAGACATTGCGTTTTGACCCAGTGATGAGAGCCACATGCTGGACTTGTTTTCAGCTTGGCGGGGTCTACAGAGGGTACAGTATGTGTCAACAGAAGCAGAGTGGGCTCTGGGTGGGATTTCTTCTGCCCTCTGGGGTTTATCTGCTCAGAACACCTCCCGGTTTGGTGTTTTCACCTGCTGGTTCATGTGGATTTGCGTTTTCTGGAGCTTGTGAAACAGTGATTTAATGTGAAAGCTTTTGTTCAATCTGAGGATATGTTCGGATGTGCATGCTTTTGTTTGCATTTCACGCCTCTTGTGTGGATTATTTTCTGTTCTTTTAACCCAAAGCCTGTCAGAGTAAACTATCATCCGGGCCTCTTTTTATTGGATACATTAAACCACACTGTATTGAGTACTAGTGCCCGCTGTATTTGCAGCGCTATAATAGCTGTTTTGTGGATCTTTTTTTCTTTCTCTCCATCTTTTAGGGTAAAGCGAAAATAGCTTTTCATACTATGACAAACTCAAAAAACAAGCATTCATTGTCTAAATATGGATCTTTTATTTTTCTGTTACTTTGCTTTAAAGATGTAATCCAATGTAAAATGTGACACTATACCTAGATTACGTTAGCTGCCTTCAGACACTTGTAAATGAAAGTGTTAATTGTGTGCGGTTTATTGTGCACTTGTGAGCATACTGAACTGGGTGCTGTTTTTTCATAGTGACTGGGTTGGTGCAGATGTATGGCCTTGGCTTTCCAAAAGCATACTTGTGCGTGCTGTCTTGTCTTCTTTGGCCCTCATACCTTTATATTATCTCTGTAATCCAGATGGCACACATGCATGCACTGTGTTATTCAACAGGGACTGTGGTTAGTGAACCAAAACATTTCATATTTATTTTCTTTATATTAGCAAGATGTACGGAATAACTCTTTCTTAGAATATGTCTTTTCTTAGATGTCGTTTTAATAATCTGCACAGCTTTTAATAGGACCAGTGCATGCTGTTCTTTTCAGATTTGTATCGATGTAAATACTTGACTTGTTTGTCTTAGTCACAACTTCCTGAATCAAACAGATCTTAGGTCCCGTAACAATAAGGGTCTCTGCAGGAGGAGCCAGGTTCAGACCCGAGTTCACTTTGGTGAGCAGGAGTTTAGCCAAAAGGGTAGCCATGCGTGAAGAGAAGAGGAGATAAATATGTTCACCTGGGGAAAGGCCCTATCAGATTCTGCTTTCACATAGACCTAAACAGTTGAAGCTGTCAAAACACAAATACCCTGATGTCAGATAAGAGTGAAGTCACATCATGAGGAAATGTCATGATTCTGAATTGTGCGTGTGTGTGTGCGTGTGCGTGTGCGTGTGCTCGTGCGCGTGCACGTATGTGTATATGTATGTATGTATGTCTGTATGTATAAAAACCTACAATAATGCCCAAAAGTGGCTATGCTTTTTCAGGTAACATTCCCTTTAAAGCTGGGGTACCTGATTTTAAAACTGCTAAAGGAGGAAATGGGTATTTAAGGTTTTTAGCTTTAAGCCATGCTATAATGTTGTTTCCTCACCAAAAACATACCTGGAGTTGTGTTTTGTTTCATTCACATGTTTGAGTAGCCCATTCATCACTATGTCTACATCTCCAAAGCTCAAAATTTTTAAGTTTAAAAAACAGTGATTTCTTTCTCACACTAAATGCGCAGAGTTTCTGTGTTAAACATCTGTGAATGAAACAATATACACCTGTATATACAACAATGTTTTTGATTAGGAAGCGACTTTATACCTTAGATCAGAATATGGCTTTATACAGGCCCTTTAAATTTATCTAACTGGTCCCTAACTCAATGCATACAGTTAATATCCACATGTGTGAAAATTTGGGTGCCTCTAATGCTTTAGAACAGCTTCTTTCACGTGTCTCATTTTGTACCAATGTGCTCATCTCCCTCTCAAAATAAAAGGTTAGATACCACAGGTTTAATATCTCCCATAGAGCTTAAAAATGTTCAGGCTAATGCAGACAAGCTGAGAATGTAAAGATTTGTGAACTAAACATCCACCAAGATTTGTCAAGTTATCCCACTGAGCAAGTAAGACCCTGTTTAACCAAAGCCACTGAAGGCTCAATTTATTTAGAACTTAATACAGGTGCATTCCAAAGGTAGGGCATTTCTCATCACCTCTTTGACCTAGATGCCGCCCCCTCTTTTGGTTGTTGTGGAACACAAAACCAGAATCTGTTCACTTAATATTAAATTATTAGTAAAGACGAAGAGAGTTGCCCAGTGAATAATAATTCAGGACTGAATAATAATTCAGGACTGGAGGTGGGCTATATAGAAAAAAGTTATATTACAATTATTATTTTGAAGATATGCATAATTAAAATGTGTAGTTTATGTATAACATCTAGAAACATCTAGTGTAATATCCCAAACAAGGGAGTAAAGTACCCTGTATGTTTAATTAGATTTTTTTTTTCCTCATAGACTTTTTATATAGAAAGATGTATGATAATACAATGAGCAACAAATCTGCTTTTGCTATGCCAATATAGTCCAGGTTGTTTTTAGACTATGGGGAGAATTGTAGACTATGGAGGGTCCACCAGTCTCCTGTATTAATGGAAAACACTGACTGGCTTTTCCTTAACCAGGACATTTACTATAATTTGTCAATATTGTTCGCCCCTATTCAAGACTACAAAAATAAATATTTGCCATTGTTTTCCAGTTTTCCCTGGGAAAGCCTTGTTGATTGATGTTTTTCCGTTCTGTTTTTAGGCTTCACACTGCACAGAGAGCCATTAAGCAGACCCAAGTGACGGTGCAGAAGATCGGGAGGGAGATAGAAGAGAAGTTAAGGACAACAGCAGCTTGCACAGAGCGGGTAAGTGATAACAATGAACTTGAACAGCCTTTATAAGTTCTGTTCTCAGAAACTAATTCTGTAATAGTGTTGTTTTCTCTTGTCATACTATTATGATCCCATGGAGAAATACATTTGAAACTGTGCAGTATCACAGCAAATCTGAATAACATAGTAATAATTACAGTTTCAACTATATCAGTTCAATATATGAAAGCTTAAACATATGTCTATATTTTGAGGCTCAATATTTATTGTGTGTTTATTTCCTTTGTTAAAGGGTGGAGATTTCGAGTATTTTTGTTGTAATACAGTAACATTTTAGCTGTAGAGGTGGCTAATTATGCCTAATTATTGGTTAATTCTTCCATTAATTTGTTGCAGCTTAGGTCTTTTGAATAATACTGCCTATTTAAAAAAGGTTTACTGGGATTATCTTGCATTATTGTTATTGTGTCAGCGGCATGAAGTAGTCTCAATAGTATCAGTTATCACAGTATATCTCTGTAGTAATATATCAGGCTTTCAAATGTGTTATCGCGACAGGCCTCGATCCAGGTTAGACATGGAGTTTATTGTCATCGCCCACATGAAATCCTCCCTCTGCTGTAATGAAAGAGGAGGCAGTGTCATGGTGTTCTCTGGGCCCTCCCAGGTTGTCTTTGGTCAAAGAATGTGCTTCTTCACACAACACATACCCAGGCTTTGTATGTCAATCTTCAGACACATGTTTCTCTCCATTTTGTCGTTCACCACCTTCTCTTTTGATCAGGATGTTTTCAGTGCATGTTTGGAACTTTGCTGAAGACTTGTGCATACTTTAAAATATTTTTCTGCATAGGGCCGGGCAATATGGTGAAAAAAACTGAATTAAGATTTAGACTGGATTTGACCAATTGCAATAAAGTCTGACTTTTTAGAAAAACTAGGTACTTGTAGGCCTGTCATGATAATTACTATAGAGACTTATCGTTCAGTACATGAAAGATGGAACATACATTTTTTTAGATCAGTATTTATCTTGTATACTGTTTCTTTGCACTGTTGGGAATTCTTTCTTTGGTTGTTTTTTGACTATGATAAAATCTGAGTCATAGAAAATAGAATCGCTTCCAGTTTATAGTCTATATTTACTTTAGCAATACTGTATATTGCACTTCAAAATGTATTGTAAGAGATCTTGCCTATTATTCAAGGCAATATTACTGAATGATCTCAACGTACTGAATTCACATGATAAAATTT
>JACN01053110.1:0-13481 GCA_000787155.1 Scartelaos histophorus | reverse complement strand
AAACTACTTGGAAAAAAAAGCGTCCTTAATGTGCAGCTTGACTGATCCTGAGATTCAGATCACAAAATTTGTTTGAAGGTTTAAAGTTAATAGACAACTTCTTCCTCAAAATTGTGACCAGCACATTTATATACAGAACATACTCATTTTTTCTCTTTCTAACTGCAGAAGCAGAGAAACGTCTTCACTTTAACACACTAACTGGATTATCTTTGGATTTAAATATTCACCATTGCTTCCAATCTTTCCAATATGTGCTACATTTGTTAAGTAATTTAAAAATGTGTTACAAAAAAAATACAATTGGAATCACATTTTAAATATGAAATTTCACCAGTTATTGAATATTTGCGGTACTTTACATCCCAGCATCTGTTTTTACTTTACTTGGACCCAAAACGACCAGCGCACTTCCTGCCAGGAGACTCATCAAAAGCCTCTCTCCAGTGGATTACATTTATGCAGCAGAAAGTGTGTGTGAATTTCAATGGTAACCTTGAGTTTAAAATGTCTTTCCAATGAACTCACATTATAGGGATTCAATTGTGCAAGTCAATAGCAAATGATGCAAAACCGAAACGACGGCTATGACAGTGTGACTTGTATTCTTTATTATTCTGGCGAGGTGTCAAATGATAAAACGTAAGAGGTGGACCAAGGCTTTTGGTTTAGAAGGTCAGACGGCATTTAAAGCCAAGCAGGCATGTCATTTTTTACAATGGGAGAAGTGAGGTGTGATGGACTGAGATTAAATGAAGAGTAGTACAATATGCTATAGAGATTAGTATGTCAAGATACAAGAATTTCAAAATCAACTTTGATACTAAATAATAGATTCTCAATAATGATTCTGATACCACAATGATAACAAAAAAAAACATCTTCTTTAGACAATAGAATTTGATTTTCAACGTTAAATCATAGGACTTTCTTTTGCATGTGGTCCTCAGTTGTCCAGGTATGTTCATGGACATATACTGTCTATGTGGTTTTATACCTGTTCTGAAAAAATGTAAGATTATTCCAAAGATTATTCAGGAAAAGCTCATTTCTGTCCCTTTTAGTATCGATATTTGCTTAAATGATCATCTTGTTCTTTTAGTTTTCAATACATTTGACAACCCCACTCAAAGTGTGATTGGCCTAATTGATTAGCTGACATTGAGATAATTCATATTTTTGATAATTACGCATATTACTCTGTACCATTGTGAGATATGGCTGGGTTCTTTAGAGCTATAGGGTTGGAGAATTAAGATACAAGTCACAAACATGGATACTTTTCATTGTGGCTATATCTTTTGCATATCCTCTACATCATTTAGATCCAGATCACTGCTTTATATGTACCAATATAATATTATTTTCACTGCTTTTCTATTTAATTTTATTTAAGGGTGAGAAAATGGTGCTGTTATGGAGCTGAAGTAGTGAACAGTCAGTGAGCAGAGCAAATGTAGCCCAAACCAAGATGAAAGTGCAGGATGTCTTGGCCTGTCAGGAGTGAATACATGCACCTTAATTTAAATGAGACGGACAGCAGATATCAACATGCTTTTCTAATGCTGCTGCTCTGGTTTCCGGGGAGACGGTTTAGTGAAATTCACTCAAGAGTCGAGCACAAAGCGTCGAGATGCAGAGGAGAGTTTGGGTCATTTATCAGTCAGTGACATCTGAAGTGAGTGATGCTGCCGTCTGAATACAAACATGGTACAAGTCGTGACAACTGTGGAGCAGAGCCGCAGGCTGGAGATGACCAGTGCTAAGTTTATCTTGAATACATTTCAGCTTATTGAATATGTCAGTTGGGCTCCAGCAAGAAAGTCTCCACTGAAAAACCTGCCTAATAACTGTGCGATTTATCAAAGCTGCACTATGGAACTTTTCTAGTAGGATATTTGACTTTGGCTTCTTGTCCTTATTGAGATGTTATTGCTTTGCATTATAGCATTACGGTGCACAGTGTTTCTATTGGAAGGTCAAACACTATGGAAAAGTTATTGACTGATTCAGATTTATTCGCCCTTATTTACAGAAGAAATAAATATATTACTGAGCAATAGAAACCCCCTTAATGAAGAAATGCTAGATGGACATGTACTATAATGTCATACTATGCTAATATTCCAGGCAAAGATAAGAAACCCACCACCAGAAATGTTGTGCAGTTGATGCCGCCAGGTCTGTGGAGAGGAGATCCTGCTCATTTTAAGTTTTTCAATATATTTTTGAGCAAGAAAAAAACCGCCTGCAATTAAATAAATGCCAGATAGATTAGAGTAATGCCCTACTGTAGAACATTCAGGCAAAATAACATCTCCCTCAAGACAATCAGATGATGAATGCCTCTCCAAAAGTGCACGTTTTAATATAGTTTCTGGCTTAAAATCAATTTGCCAAGCATGAATACAGCTCTACATTTTGGTGAACGACATATCTACTTATTTATCTGAAATGCACTTGATTTTATTTTTCCAATGCCTCTTCTCCTCCTCCTCCAGATTCCACATCCTAACCACAGTTGATACGAGAAAATAGAGATAAAACTCACTAAGTACATAAATAAATAAGTCCGCCCTTGGACATGCCAGTAAGATGACACAAATCCCCTCGATGCACCACTAAGAGTATTTTCAGTACGTCTTTAATGGACAACTTAAGCAGCTCGCAGCACACGCAAACGCCATGTTATAATTCACAGGACAGGCTCGCTCAATCATATGCTCCGATAGCATCACATTTGGCCCCTCCCCTTTGGACGTGTGCTGAGCGAGAGCTACTTCCTGCTCTCCATGCATGATAACGCTTCCAAAATGTCAGCGCCTCGTGATTTATAATGCGCTGCTTAACGGAGAGGCTGTATATCACGGGCCAAACATTTCCTTGACAAGATGAAATGCCACATATTAACTGATTGCTCATAAGCTCAGTTTTTTCAATATTTCATACAGTGTCTCTCAAAGTCATTCAAATATTCAGATCCGCATTGTGACTGGGCATCTTTCCACACCGAGTATAAAAATGAGAGAGTATGAGTCATTGATACTGAAGAGAACAATATGGTTGCACGGACAATTACATTTGAAAAGGCCTATAATAAACTATTTTTGAGTTATGTTATAATGTTTCCTCATCAAAAACAAACCTGGAGTTGTGTTTTGTTTCATTCAGATATGTTTAGCATCCTGCATAATCATTCTGAAGAATAATTTCAGCCCTAGAATTGCCAAGCTCTACTGAAGATGAACGGTATCTGCTTGAAAACGACCACTTCATGACATAATGGGTGGAAGGTCATAAGGTGGAAAAGAACATTTTGTGCTTTGAAGATGTGGACAGACTTATAAAGGGTTACTTAAATGAATAAAACAAAATAAAACCAGGTATGTTTTTAAGAAGATAACATGCTGACATGACTAAAAGCTCACAAGAGACAGAGTTTGCATAATATATTCATTCTATTCAATTCAATTAATTTTTGTATAGCCCAAAATCATAACAACAGTTATCTCGGCAACACAAAAATTGTTCACAAAATTGTTAAATTACCAAACAAAGATGTCAGAGAATGAAGGAAAATAAGAAAGAAAAACAAAAAAAATATTAATAATTCAGAAAAAATAAAATAAAATAAAATAAAAATAATAATACAGAATGTCCAACAACAAGCAGGCAAATGGATAATTGTCCCAAAAATAAAATAAAATAAAATAAAATAAAATAATACAGAATGTCCAACAACAAGCAGCAAATGGATAATTGTCCCAGCATCTCCTGTCCTTAGACCCTCCTTCTTCAGCAAGGAAAAACTCGAAAAAAAACTGTGGAAAAAAAACGAGAAACCTCGAGGAGAACCACAGTGAAGGAGAGATTCACTCCCATGACCATGACCAATGACCAATATATGACCTTTAAAGCAAGAAAAATATATTAAACTTATTTTTTTTTTTTTTCACTTTTTACAATTTCTTTCAAAATTTTTGATCCAGTAATAGGTCAGAAGAGAATAAAAGGAGAACGGTCTGGGTACATTTTTTGGGTGAAAGAAATCTAATTTGGAGTTCGTCAGAGGACTCAAGAAAGTCACAAAAAAGGAGCAAAAATCAAATATTTAGGGTATTCAACAGATTCTTGCAAATGTGACAGTATGTTGGCAGCCAGTTGTTTGAGTTTTTTGTCCAAGCTAAAATCTCGAGTCTATTCTAACAGCAAAATGTTAAAAGTTCAAAGCAAAAATGTTCAAATAGACCAAAACTTAACAATTATTATTAACGAAACGGCAAAGCAGCTTTAAAATGGTCGTGTTTTTGTCCACACACACATTCACAGACACATTACACACAC
The DNA here is from genome assembly GCA_000787155.1 of Scartelaos histophorus. Classification (NCBI taxonomy): domain Eukaryota; kingdom Metazoa; phylum Chordata; class Actinopteri; order Gobiiformes; family Gobiidae; genus Scartelaos; species Scartelaos histophorus. The sequence goes on along the minus strand of JACN01053110.1, from coordinate 9,137 downwards.
ACCAGGTGAGTTAAGTGTCTTACCCAATTAGCAATAGCGTTCATCTGAGCTGGAATTGCACCTCCAGCCTGTGGGCCTGTGGATCCGACCGCTCAGCCACTGTTATGACTATGGAATTTGTTTATTTGGTGCATTCAAAGACTTGTCATCCCCAAAGAAATTAGCCCCACACCCCGACAAATCATCGTTACTACAATTCACAGTATAGACGCGCTACTGTTAAACAAGGATTTATTTATTCCTACTTTTTATGCCACCGCGGTCGTTGGAATTTCAAGTAGACTTAATTTATTTGCACAAACTCTTTTAATTTTCTTGTAAACCTTGGCAAAATAATCACAGTGTTTGGCACCGTTATGGACTGTTACTTAAAATTTCTGTCATGTTTGTGTTGATTAAGACAACAGAGGAGGCGGGTAAGATTAAAGCAAAACCAAGTGTCAAAATGTAGCTCTGTTTCTCCAGCCTCCTGAATAAAATATCACATGTGCTATTTCAATTATATTCAATTACTCTCCAACAAGCAGAAGTGATCAAATGTGGGCTGCTTTGTGTGGCTTTTTTCCATGAATTTTCCTAAGGGCAGTTGTTGTTGTCGCGTAGGAGTTGTTATTTTTGAAAGCTGATGAAACGACTAAAATGAGTGTTTTTTAAAAAATACTTTAAAATCCATATTACATCACTTTAATTAAAAGTGTTAATCCTTGCTCTTGAATGAAAAGAGAATGGGTTTTGCGTGAGTGTGGTTTGATGGACGTGTATCGGCACAAAAGAGCCTCTTTAAAAACATGGACAGACTCGTGTTGCGGAGGCATATTTGAAAAATTTATATTAAGCCTGAATGAACATGAGAGCAAAGTGTTGTATCGCTTATCAGAATCTGCTACACAAACACTTCGCAGGGGATGAACTTCATGGACACAATGAAATAAAAACTTAAACTGCTCAAAAATCATCTCGTTATTTTACTCTCCATCATTTTAAAATAAAAATAATAATGTATTTTATTCCAGATGGGTGTATTATCTTACCCAGATACACCACAATAGTAATATAATGATCAAAAATGAACTAATAAAATAATAAATAATAAAATGTCCTATATTAAGTCATGTTAAAATGTTATTTCCTTAAAAAACATACCTGGAATTGCTTCATTCTCACATGTTTGAGTAATCCTTTATTAATAGTCTACATCTCCAAAGCTCAAAATGTTCTGTTCCACCTTCTGATGTCATGAATCTGTAGTAAATTAGCAGCTATTTTTTATCTTTTGTTCTGCAGATACTGGCAATTTCCAGTAATGATTTTAAATGAGCCCTTCGTGTATTACCACAAGACACGACAAGCTGGAACAGAGTCTTTTCCATTTGAGAAAAGAACTCAGAAGAAGCTTAAATATGCAAAGTTTAGTGCAACAAAAGACATCTTCAGGTATGTTTTTGATAAAGAAACAATAGATCAGAAAATAGTGTAATATTAAAGCTTTTTGCATCTAGAAACATGGAAAGAGCTTTAATAGTGTAATATTAAAGCTCTTTGCATGTTTCTAGATGCAAAGAAAGAGCTTTAATAGTGTAATATTAAAGCTCTTTGCATGTTTCTAGATGCATAGAAAGAGCTTTAATAGTGTAATATTAAAGCTCTTTGCATGTTTCTAGATGCAAAGAAAGAGCTTTAATAGTGTAATATTAAAGCTCTTTGCATGTTTCTAGATGCATAGAAAGAGCTTTAATAGTGTAATATTAAAGCTCTTTGCATGTTTCTAGATGCAAAGAAAGAGCTTTAATAGTGTAATATTAAAGCTCTTTGCATGTTTCTAGATGCATAGAAAGAGCTTTAATAGTGTAATATTAAAGCTCTTTGCATGTTTCTAGATGCAAAGAAAGAGCTTTAATAGTGTAATATTAAAGCTCTTTGCATGTTTCTAGATGCATAGAAAGAGCTTTAATAGTGTAATATTAAAGCTCTTTGCATGTTTCTAGATGCAAAGAAAGAGCTTTAATAGTGTAATATTAAAGCTCTTTGCATGTTTCTAGATGCATAGAAAGAGCTTTAATAGTGTAATATTAAAGCTCTTTGCATGTTTCTAGATGCAAAGAAAGAGCTTTAATAGTGTAATATTAAAGCTCTTTGCATGTTTCTAGATGCAAAGAAAGAGCTTTAATAGTGTAATATTAAAGCTCTTTGCATGTTTCTAGATGCAAAGAAAGAGCTTTAATAGTGTAATATTAAAGCTCTTTGCATGTTTCTAGATGCAAAGAAAGAGCTTTAATAGTGTAATATTAAAGCTCTTTGCATGTTTCTAGATGCAAAGAAAGAGCTTTAATAGTGTAATATTAAAGCTCTTTGCATGTTTCTAGATGCATAGAAAGAGCTTTAATAGTGTAATATTAAAGCTCTTTGCATGTTTCTAGATGCAAAGAAAGAGCTTTAATAGTGTAATATTAAAGCTCTTTGCATGTTTCTAGATGATGTTGGAAGAGCTTTCTTATGGATTCACCCCTTGTAAAACTAAATTAGAGGTTCACTTTTGGCTCTTCCTCTGCTCAAACTACCCTCAGTAATCAGTCCTCCTGTTAAACTGCAACTGAGAAGCACCGTATAAATGTGACTGCAGCAAAACTTGAATTTCCCTCTGGATCATTTCAGTCTCTCTCTTTCTGACTTGTGATAACCACGACGGACTCCTTCTCCGACTCCTTTAAACCTTCCTCGTGTGCAGCGGCTCATCTCACATCGCACCGCGGCGCCTTCCTTCCTTTAGACGAGTGTCACAAGGCATTAGCGGCTAATTTAAAACATTTCCTCCATTAATTGCCGCAGACAGGGGGGCTATTAAAAGGAGCGCCCCGTGAGCAATTAAATTTACGTTGTCATATGTTGATAGCGACGCTGGCTGTCTCCTCACTGTGGGGATGGTGCACTATATGCCAAGGTCAAACGGATCAGCCACATTACACTCATTATTCCCCCAATTCTGCTCATCTGCATGTCCAGGAAATTAAGGCTGCAACGCTAAGAGCAGGTGGCATTTAGTTTGCATATAGTTAGCATGAGTTATGATCAGACAGTGCACTTTAGGCTAAAAGCTGTTACAGGCTCCTCACCCACCTAGCATGAAGTCATCAGCAGAAATTAAGTAGTTTGTCAGCATGCCACTTCACTACGTGGTGCACAACTACCGAAAGAGTTCATTTAAAAGTTGAAACCTGGAGTTACTTTTGGGCACTGTGGTTTATCTGCTTGGTTTAAAGGGATTAAACTAAGCAAAAGTAACTCCTGTGAGCTTTTAGTCATGTTATTATGCTGTTACCTGGTCAAAAACATACCCCGAGTTGCGTTTTGTTTCATTCACACACATTTGAATAATCTTTTTCTTTCAGTCTCTCTACAACAGCGACGGTTTTCATTTTGTTTTATAGGAATGAGCTGTTCCAGGGCTGAAATGATCCAGTGCAGGTGTATGGAACTTAAAACCACAGTGAAGCACTTCCTGTATTATCATGTCACATCACAAGGTGGAACAGAGTGCTTCCTTACAGAGAGAGGAACTCTAGATGCCCAGGATTTGTGTGTTAAACATGTGCAAATGAAACAAACACAACTCCAAGTCTGTTTGCGATGAGGAAACATTATAACAAAGATCAGAAAATAGAATAATATAGGCCCTTGAAGTGGTGTACTTTCTTACACTGAGCAGTTAACAATTTCAGTATAAAAATCGTAGTTGTTGTAAATGGCTCCAATGTGTGCAGAATATCCAACTCATCTAGTCTGATGTGGCACCTTTATCCCCGTCACTGATCCTCTGGCTCTTTTGCACTACCTACTGTTCACCACACTTGCTTTTCTGCACATGTGCCCATTTATGTAATGAATGGCTTTTATAATAAACTCTTTCACAATGAGCATAAAACCCTCGACGTGTGCGCTTTCCTCTTCTTTCTGTTGTACTGATAATACAACTGCCACAGTGGTATCTATTATTCACACATGTGATCACAATTGGTGCTGTTTGCTTTGGATGTGCGGATGTGTAGAGCCTCTTTTTCTGCAGGGGACCTGGCATTATGGAAACATGCATTTTTTTTCTGGAAAAAAATAAAAAAAATAAAATAATAATAATAATTATTAAAGCCTCCTGCGGTGATGATGGCCTCACACTGCTGCACACGGCGCTTCCACGCGACCACCCAGGATGCTTTTGTCCCCTCGACAGCTGCCCAGCCCCAGTGTTCCTTTAATTTTTTTTAATTAATTACTTATTATTTATTTATTTATTTTTTTTTGCTTGTATTCATTCATAGGATTTAATCCCCAAATGTGGTACAAATTCGATAATGTTGATGTTTCATGTCTGTGGTAGGGGGCACTACAGTGTCACACCTATTCAGGTAAATGTAGATTATCTTAAATGCTGTCCTAACCCTTACTCTAACAGAAGGATAATTCTGTATTTTTAGTGTTTAATGGCAAAATTATATTCATAATATAATTGTCTTATGGTATGATATGTTCTGCTTTTAATAGTTAGTGTCTAAAGTGCAATGATTCCATAATTAGAATAAACAATCCTTGATCAACATGGAAATGATTTTTCTGTTCTAGAGAGACTTTTTGCTTAGCTCATAACTTCTCAAGACACTGGTGAAATTGGACACAAACATGGATAACTCTACGTCTTTCTCAACCAAGCCCTGATACCTCTGCACATCAGAGGATGACACCCACTATGGCACCCACCTCTATGATGAGGGCTTTGACCTGGAGGCTCTGGTCTGCCCCACACCAACAGGGAGCGGTCAAGAGCCACAGGAAACTCAGCAGGTGCCTCCCAACACCCAGGAGCCCTCTAACCCAGGGGACAGACATCTGGCACCTTCCACCCCTGGTCCAGGACCTTCCACCCCCGGAGAAGAGTGCTCTGGTCAGGGCATTCTGTAAAGAGTCGGAGCGAGCAAGGTCCAAACTTGCAGATCAGGTCGAAATAAGCAATTCTTTGGACCTCAAGCTTAGTTTTCAGGAAAGAATCGACCAAGAAAAAGTCTTTGAGTTGAAAAAAACTCACTGGTTCTCTCCATAAGAAAGACGAGCAACTGCAAAACCACATTAATGCACATAAAGAGATCCAGCACCTGTACAGCTCTAAAGTACAGGAAAATGTGCAGCTGAAGCAAGAGCTTGTGAACTCCAAAAAACTCAGAAGACTGATGATCAGGAGAACTCAAAGCTTCTCTCCAGAAGAAAGACAAACAGTTGGAAACCCAAATGAATGTATACAAAAAGATCGAATATTTGTATAACAGTTCAGTGAGAGAAAGTGTCTGGCTCAAACAAGAGGTATTCAGCACCAGTAAACTCCTTAAAAATATGAAGGAACTGCTTAAAATACAAGACAATATAATGGCTGAGATGGGAAACACAAACACTCAAACCACTGGTTTTGGAGTTGGTGGAGATACAACCCACAGAGTCAATGAGAAACTGTCCAGGAAGGTGCAGGAGTTTTCTTGTGAACTCTTCTCAGCACAAGAGGAAAAATTCTCTGGAATTTTCTTGTGAAAGTGAAAGAGCACAGCTATACAGGTGCAATTTTTTTTATTTTTTTTTGCATTCAAAGTATGAAACAAGAAATGAAGGTGTTTTTCGCCAATGTGCTACAGACAAACTGTAAGGAATATCTAAAAAAAAACAGGTTTATGAACCTACGACTCTACATGTGCCAAAGTGCCAAACGTGAGCTCATTTGGACCAAAAGACATGGACTGGTAGAGTTTTACAAACGCGCAGTCAAAACTATGGCAAGTTTGTGCCCCAGTATGGCCAACATTCTGTTCATCTTGTCTTATGTTTGCTATTATGGTTCTGTGTTTCGTATGCCTATGGCAAACTTGGCTTGGCCCCACTCCCATAGGGTTCCAATTCTAGGTGGCGCTGTTGAGTCAGGTCACTTGGGGCATTGTTGCGATGCCCGTTTTATAAAAGTTTTCTCTGGACCAGTCAATGGTCCAGTCAGTTGTTGATGTTTAGGCCTTAAAAATCACAAGCATTTGCAAGGAAAAATAATAATAGAGAAGAAGAAATGTTTAAAGAACTATAGCCCTTGTCAGTTACTCTGGCAGGTGAGTTTTTAGTAGTGATCTAAAGTGCTGTAATGAGTTCCTATATATTTGATTGCATCATCAAAGTACTGAAATCCAGTCCAGTCTGGCAGCGCGGTGGGGACTGATGCATGATGTCATTCATACCAAAGCTACAACTGACTTATCACATTTATGACTTTTTCATACAACAGAGGGATGCAGTAGGATGCATGCTGAATATACAGACTGTTGGGTGGTTCAAGAAATATCAAATTGCGTTTCTTGTGATGCAATGCAAGGAAAAGTCTTATTATGCAGATTTTTCCCTTTAATGTGTGGACTGATAGTGAGTAAGAGGCTTAAAGTGTTGCAGGCACAGAGCTCATCATATGTTTTTCAAAGGACAGAAATGAGGGTTACATACAATACATGTTTGCACTTCATTAAGATGCACATAATACTGCAGGAGTGAACATTTTAGACAGTTGCAGAACAGACAGAAAATCATGAGCGTATAAAGAGAAAAACCCTGACACTGAACCTCCCTGAAATTTATGGGCAAACAAACTGATTGGACTGAAATGTGCCACTAATCTTTACTTAAGAGTCTTTCTAAGGCCAGTCCAAATTGAGTGACAAGCTGTGTTAACAGCGGTCTGGCAGCGGTGCAGGTGTCCTACTTTTTGCAGGTTGGTGACTATAATCTTTATTCTCAGAACATTCAGAATCTATGCATGAGTAAAACTGATGCACTAGAAAGGAACAAGGGAAAACTATACATTCTATATTTTATAAAGTAGGATTTTTCATAGCAACTTTGAGAAGTTAATTTAAAAAAAAGAAATGAACAAATTTCTCAAATATTCCTTTCATGAAAAATCCTTTGACCTACATTTAATATTCCCATCAAGCCCAGTCTCTGATCCCCCCCAGTGTGCACATGATTAACCATAGGTTAAAAATTTATTTTGTTTAAATGATCACAGAAAGATATACATTATTCATCCAGCTCAAGATTAAAAAGCCCATATTACACTCTATAAGTCATCTGGATCCTTCTGTCTGAGCAGTTGGGAGCAACAAAATGATTCCCTTTCATGTGGTTTTTATAGAATATTGTTATTTTCTATGAGGAATTTGTCTTTTTAATACAGACTGTTTCAAGTTGTTGACATATTTCTTGTATGAAAAGATAAAGATAATTAGGAAACATTAGAAGTTCTGAAATCAGTGGAATTAGTTTTCTAAACAAGCCAATCAAATAAAAGGCTTATAATATTTGTCAGATTTGCACTAAAATAATCATTGGAAGAGTTTCACTTTTAGCATAGGCTTTAGATGGCTGAGATTCTCTCCTTGTAGAGTCCGTACTTTGTCTCAGATGGTGAATAATCAATAACACATTTCTTTCTTCATGACCTTTCTGCATGACAAAGATTCATAACTGCCTGGACTGGAGCCGCACTACACACTGAATGTTAATTGGGAATAAGTGGTACACGTATTGTTGACTAAACTTTGTCTCTAATAATCCAACATGCTCTGTTTATGGACGTCTTGTGGGTGGACTGTCTCCTTTCTGTTTTACAATGACCTAGAATTTAAATTCTTGGACTCAAATAGTGATGAAAATATATTCTGTCCTTGGTCCATGACAGATTTTTCTTTCAAATCTCAGTGAAATGTGATCATTAACTTCAATGTGCTCTGCAATCAAAACACAACCAACAGACAACCTTCGGTAAATATTTTTTTCTTTTTGGTAAAACAATAATGCTTGACATTCAGAGAGCATCATAAACACTCCAAATCAATACGCTATATTTCCTTTGGGGTTTGTCTCTTCCCAATCCGTGTTCAAACATGCTTTTTCCTGAATATCCAAGCCAATAAGAAACCGTGGAAAAACTTGCCTCATTAGACAAGCCTAAAATATGCAGGGTGCAGGATGCTAGTTAGTCAACAAACAATCGTGCACATTAGAGAGTCAAACATTCATGATGCCCTCTCATGTCATTATGCTCCACCACGCAGACCAAAAACCAACTTCTTGTGCAGCTCACCCGTCTCCTGGTAAACATGACGAATCGTATATGGCGGCGATGGAGATCAATAAGACTCTCCTAATCTTTTATGCGCTGGATTGAAAAAAAAAAAAAAAAAAAACACCATTCGCTTATGTTACAAAAGCGCGCCCTTCCATCTTTATGCAGCATGTCAATAACTGGGGCTGTGATGTTGTGGGAATGATTTCACAGTAACAAACCGGCGCTGCCTGATGAAAGTGTAGAATAGCCACAGGGCATCAGAGCATCAGAGAGAGGGTAAAACTTCTGCACATTGTACCTCCACAAACGGATTCTGTCCAGCACGTGTCTCAGATAAGCACAGGCGGCTTCTCGCGCTCGCTCTCCTCGTCCACAAACCATTAGACATTTATAACACGCCGTGGAGTAACCTGGAGGGGGAGGAACGCTATACTCAGTCCCTCAAGGCATTTTAGACATGTGCACAGAGAGGCTGCAAAAAAGCCTTTTGAATCCTATAAGGGAGACACTGGGGGGTGCATAAACCAATCAGATGAGATGAGTGGAGTATATGAGTTAATTTGAAATGATGATTGAAAAAAAATGTTATAATTAAATAAAATAAATCTAATTCACTAGTTGGTTTGAAACAAGGAGACCCCAAAGGCTGTACACAGATGGTGTTATGGATTTTAGCACAATTAGATAATATTTGTGGTAATATTAAGTCCCTTGAGTATTTATAGATGGGAAAGAAATATGAAAAAATATAAAAAAATTAAATGTGCTAGTTTGTTTTGTTGTTTTCGATGTAATGTTCCCCGTCTTTCTTAATGCTACAATTTTACTCACTTGAAAAAATATGTATTCAGTTACAGTAACACAGTATTTGTAATGACATTATTTGTAAATCGTTAATTTTCACCTCAAAATTATTATGATTATTATTATTATGATTATTATATTATTATTATGATTATTATTATTATATTATGATATCATTATTATTATGATTATTATGATT